>CM042334.1:19644465-19824465 GCA_023566125.1 Zingel zingel
TTCCGTTACTCCCGAACACTGCTTATTGCACGATCCAATTTTTCTTTGAAACTATGCTATTTTTAGCGTGTAGCTTGCTAGCCCGAAGTTTGTTGTTTTCCGAAAAGAACGGAGTTTGAGAACGACAACACATAGAGAGTGGAAGGTGACTGACATTGTTGTCAGGTAATTATCCTGGAAATGTACTTCCGTTGATCCAGACTAGCGTTGAGCTGCTTATCTTTTTAGTGCGGCATTGCTCATTATGAGATGAGAGGCTAAGCACTACTGTATGTTTTCTCTCTTTTTAGTACGCAGTGGCTTGGCACTTTATAACTTTACTTCTTTGTGTGTGTGTGTGTGTGTGTGTGTGTGTGTGTGTGTGTGTGTGTGTGTGTTAATGGAGAGATGAAAGCAACCAAGCAACTAATCTTAGAGGGATGCAATCAGACACAAACATGAACATGCACCCCCAGAGAGGAGTAACAAAATACCAGGCTAATTCCAGTGAAAAGAGATAACAAGCAGCGGTGCTACTCAGTACACTGAGCACAAGCATGCACACACACACGCACACAGGTGGGCCAGTCAGGTCATCTGGAATCAGTTAATGCTCCCCAGGATCGTTTCTCCACTGCTGCTGTTTAACTGTTTGCCAGCTGGCCTCAGACCAGTGCACTGAAGAGACAATCGGCCTCCTCTGTGAGACAGACAGACACACAGGAAGGAATGGTTGACACCTGAATCACGAGAGGGAACATCTGATCAAATATTAAGGCTTGAGATAATAGCTCATGTAAGGATTTAATCAGCGAATGAGGCCATATATGGAGTATATTTAAGCAGCCAATCCTCACTGGTGTAAGTTGAGATAAAGATGGCAAACACTGTGAAACCATACAGAACCATGTTTATGTTGGAACAATGCAGCTGTATTGAAATAAACTGAGGAAAATATGTAATGATAAACTCAGCTCTTGCAAAGCAGGTACAATAACCGCTTGTTTGCAATCAATGAACATCTAGAATGGCATCATGCAGTGGAAAAATAGGCTACATTTTTGACATATGAACTCAAAGGATGCTTAGCTCCGAAGCACTAAAATAATTGTCTGCACTTTTAGTATGAGAATTACATGTTTAGTTATGGTTGACTGAACAGTTTGTAATTTATGCTAATGCTCGCTCTGGAGCATTTTTTTTTTTTTAAATTACTTGAAAAGACCATCCATCTCTCGTGTAGACATACCTGATACAGCATGGTGCCTGTCTGTCTGTCTGTTTGTCCCTCGTAATTCCCCCATCTCTCCTTTTGGGAGACAAGAAATAAAATGCGAACTACCTGCTCTGACTTAGCCGGATTCCCTCTGAATTGAAGCTCTGGTGTTGTGCTAAGTGATTGTGATTGAACTAGTTGGAAAAGCAGTCAAGCCAATTGGACATGGACGATTTTGCATCGATGCAGTGACAGATCATAATCGATTATTGTCTACCGATGTTAGGTGATAATTTTTCGTTTGCTGCTTATTTTGTTTTTGCCTTTTGTTGTTGTCTACTGTGTAAAGACTCCGCTACATTCAGGAAGTGTCTCATATAAAAAAAGGGATTATATATATATATATATATATATATATATATATATATATATATATATATATATATATATATATAATAAATAAATAAATAAATAAAACTGCTCGAATTTGTTGATGAAAACCATGTGTACCGATATGTTATAAATTTGAGGAGGTGGCTCATCGTGATATTGCATCGTATCAAATCGTTGGCAGAATAATCGTAATAGAATTGAAACGTGACACCAGTGGAGATTCACACCCCTAATTTGTATGCAGGATTAGGAATTGGGACATTGACTTCTTATGCCAGAGCAAAACGGACACGTGGACATGGAGTTCCATTCATATTGGACAATACCGCACCTCAGGATTTACGTTCACTACTAATGTTTAATGCAAATGCTGGAAGTAGTTTGTGCTCTCGACCCATCTAACTTTTTTCTCCTGCAGGAGGCCTGCATCCCATCATAAACCTGAAATTAACGTTAGCACTGTAACCACAATCTTTCCTAAACTTTTAACAAAAGCGGTTTCCTCAAATGAACTTCGGACATTGTCCAGAGAATCAGGTCCAGACATTGTCCGGAGTTGCCCTTCCACACATGTGGCACACAACAGGAGATGATCTGTGTCAGAAGTAGCAATGTTCCAATACCGATACCAGCATCGGAAAAGCCTCCAATACTGCCTAAAATGCTGGTAGAGGTATCGGCAGGTACTGGAATTTATGCACTGATCTGATACCACGTAATTTAGCCCTGAAGAAGTTTATTTATGTTTTTATATATATATATATATATATATATATATATATATATATATATATATATATATATATATATATATATATATATATAGATATATAGATTGTTTGTGTTTGTTCAAGTTTTACAAAGAGTTTAACTTTGGCCAGGCCGTACAACACTGATAGCAATCATATCACATCCATACAGGGATTTTATTGGATCAGTACTCTGTGTTGGCCAATACACAAGTATAGGTATCAGAATCTGTATTGGGAAGAAAAAAAATGGTGTCGGACCATGTCTAGTCAGAAGTGTACTTGCTCCCTATACATACTCCCATTTGGTTTTGGCAATGGGTGGCGCCTGGGTAGAGCATGCAGGAAGCAGGACATAAAGCAGATTACACCATGGTCACATAGCCAGTTCATAATTCGGTCATAAACAATCAAGTCTTTTGCTGTTCCTTGAATTTGTCTGATCGTTTCGGCTTCAAGCCTTACCAATAGAAGTTTCCGAATCTCGTCGTCTCTCCAGTGAGACATTTTCATTGCTGTCTATGTGTAAACGACCCTTCTTCTTCAACCTCGGATGTTTTTATTCTTCCGGTTTTCAAGCCAGCTTAAATATGATAGGATCTTCATTAACATGCCCAATCACTCGCTGTGAATTCTCCCAAATAGTGATCTGCTTTATTCACACATGGGCTCAATTGGACATTACACAGACTTTGTTTAAGGGAGCTGGCAGGGTAATGTCCATTTATTGCCTGCTCCAACTGAATTGAACATGGCGTTCTCACATACAGATCCTCAGCTCCTTGCAGTGCATGTGTGAAAGCTCAAGTACTTTCATTGCCTAACCCTAACCATACCATACCCAATTGTTTATCTTCCCTAACAAATCTATATCTAACCTAACCTATAGTATACAGTAGATGCTACGCACAGCCTTTGTAGAGAGATCAAATTTATATTTCTAATTGAAAGAAGAAAAAAAAATGAAGGGAAAAATCGATGTTTGTTCAGTGTAACACTATTGATATGCCAACCTACTGTAGTTAACCTTCATGTTGTCCTTGGGTCAAATTTGACCCCTTCGAAATTTTATATCAGAAATATGGGTTTCTTTCAACCAAATTTCCCAAAAATTAACATGCAACACTAAAATAAAAATTGATGATCATTACTTTCATGGTCTACCCGGGTCAAAATCTGTGATAATACATAAACATATGCAACCCAGTCTCACGGCAGTTCGTGAAATGGTTACGTTATTTAATCTATTGATTCGTGTTCACGGGGACGTTTTTCTCGTTTTATTCATGGTGGCCAGCACGAAAATGTAAAGTAACGTATTTCAATGGGAAGCATTTTTCATGATCACAGCACGAATACGGTAGGGAGTAGTATGAAAAGCCGAAAAGCCGCGTAGGGAGGTTGGTCTGGGTGGTGGATGGGTCAAACAATACAGGACTTTCACCTGAGAGACCGGGGATCGCGTCCCACGTGTGGTGTTTTGTTTCCCTGTTTTCCTAATCACAACCCACCCGTTATTGTTGCGCGTCCCCCGCGGCTGCCTCCCGGCGTGTGAGGCGTCCTTGCCCTGTTGTGTTTTTCCTAAACCCAACCACTGCCATCCCGTTATTGTCGCACGTCCCCCGCGGCCGTGGATCGTGTCCCGGGGTGTGACGTTTGCTTTCCCCGTTAATCTTTTCCTAAACCCAACCTCTGAATAGATGGTTCCCATTTCGTGCTGGCCACCACGACAGGTGTTTGTCACAGCCGACATTTTGATTTCTCGTAGTAGGAAAAGCACAGGTTTTTCTAGTAACGTTAACAATGGCTCTGTTCAAGTCGAGTGTCCCAGTTAGCCATGATAGTGTGACAGTGAGCCAGCATGCATGAACCTGAAGCAGCTAAATGGAATTCAGCCATCATTTTTCATTATCATACTCCACACATGACATGTCAAAATGTCTTCCGGGAGAATGGTCTGTCAGTGAGTGTCAATAGTGTTTGTTTCAACTCCTATAAAATGATCCGCTGAATCATGCTGGATTGGCACAGACAGTGCCAACAGTCTTGGAGATTGAGACATATACCATGGCCTTTTCATTGTTGTACACTCAATTAAGCCAATTACTCTGCACTCAAGAATGACATTTAATAAGCAGATTCTCATGAACCTTTCTGTTTACATGTATGCTCTAAAAGTGATAAACCTTTATGATTTCTGTCACCACGTTTTTCTAGTGCCACAATGTTAAGGTTGCGATGCATCCAACAAATATTTTGTTGAGAAGTGATTGTTGTGGTGGAAAAGATGAGAGAATAGGGTTCTGTTGGCATTATGCTTTGAATGTAACTTCATTAGCTGTTTGTCTATGTCATTGGCTGACTGGTTACTTTTTCAGTAGTTAAAAAGCATGGTGGATGATAGAAGGGAGAGAGTGAGCTATGCAAGTCTAATGACCACAGAGCTTATAGCCAACCAGCTGGCACAAACCTGTATGCTGTAATATCTGCAGCCAGCAACCCACTGGCACTACTAAGCAACTGTCGTCATTCTCTTTATGAAGTATGGACACCGTTGCATCGCAGCGGACAAACAGACCGAGCTTGTTGAGCTGTCAGTCACATTAACGAGCCAGTAAAATCCCACCCTCACTGTTGTAGGGGCGGGACCCTGAGTAGGGGGTTGTTGCCTTGTTAAAGTTAATGAGTGCTCATATCTTTTACTGGCAAATTTTCACCTGCATGGCATGGGGCTCGAACACCGCAGCCTGTCTCCTTTCCAAACACTGCTGCTACTGCTTTTTTGTTAATGAAAGGATGACGCAAGTGTGTTTTGCATGGTGTATGTAGGTGTGAACAGTCGTTGTTTTCATAATTCCTTGGTCCTCATGGTGTCATTACTTCTGTGCAATGATGCAAGCTGCAAAGGGAGCCAAAGTTCTCAAATGTTTGCCCACTCAACACAGGCAGCCCTACTAGAAGAACCTTTTTTTGATATTGATTTTGAACTATTTGATCGAACGATTACGATTTGGCCAGACATTCCAACATTTATTACATGATAGTTTGCGTAACTCTGTCCTATGGGTACATTTCGATTCATACCAAAAAAGTAGTAGTAGTACCAAAAAAAAGAGGCTGAAAACACAGCAATAAAGGTAACTTGAATAAATATGTGTGAAAAACAAGTCAAAGGTACTTACCCTGCATACCTAAATTGTACCCAAAGTTCACACTAGTAACTAACAGTGGGCATAAAGAAGGGTGTTCAGATTAGGTTTAATTTAAAACTTAACAATATGGCCTACAGTAATGGCAGAGTTGCTCTTGGGGCAAAGAGAATCTCATTGGTTGAGGTTAAGTTCAATTTCTCTTCGTGTCCCTCAAGATTGTGTAGAAAGAACAAAGAACATCAAAAACAATAGGTATTATGTCTGTAATTTCCCATCCAGAAGATCACTTTGATGGTTCTACATCCACATTAGCCTTTCGGTTTTACCAAAATGCCCCACAATAGTTCAGAAAAAATAATGTTATGTCACGGTTCCAATTGTCTTATATCCACGACGTTCCACTTCCGGGATTGCTCTGTTGCTGCCGGAAATTCCCCCGTATGTCCTTCTTTTCGGCCGGACGTCCGCTACGTTATGCTTTCTTTGGTTGTAATTTTAAACTCCGGTGTCCAATCTGAGTTTTCTGTTGCATGACCAAAACAACCTTTGAACGTACACATGTTCCACCAAAACAAGATCCTTCCCGAGGCTATTTTTCAGCGGCACCGTGAGTCCGCTTACTGCCGCCCATGACGATTGTGATTGGTTTAAAGACATGCCAATAAACCAGAGCACGTTTTTCTCCCATCCCGGAATGCTGTGTGGACTAGCCAGACCCTCCACCGCAGCGTTGTGGATGAAGGTCTGGCAATGTGAGACTACGGTTCCAATAAATATTGAGCAGAATGATTGCAAATAGTAAACAGTGTATGAGAGTTTGTACTCTGCTAGTGTGATGATGACACATCCCCATGATAATGACTTACCAATTCCCACCCAAAGTGCATCAATGTTGTGTGTTGGCCATCTGTGTGAATGCGCAAGGTTTCCCCGTACCCTAATTTATCTTTGAATTTGTTGACTTCATGTTTTCTGAGGGCACTCTACACAGCCTTGTACTCACCATTACCTGCATATTAGGCTGACCCTATGCTCTGTGATTATCTGTGGAAAAGTACTTAAAGGGTCATCAAAAATTGATTTTCCATCCGACATCAGATTATGTGCTTCACCGCAGCTTAGCTGAGGTTTCTGAGCCTTTTATGTACATGTGGGGACCAGAGTTGTTACCATATCATTTCGCTGTTGAATGTGGGACAAGATAAATAGTTGTCATCTTTACGGGATAGATGGTGAAATCTGTGGTTTGAATTTCCTTGGCTGACTCTGAAGGTCGCCATGACAACCAGGGAATGTTTCCATTAAAGACAACAGTGTGGTTCCTCATCTCTTTCTTTGTTGCTACAGAGTGTGTGTACTTGCATGTGCGCCGTGCATTGTGTTGGTGTGATGTGTGTGCATGCGATCCAGTCCCAGGTATTCGTCGACGGGGCGCCACACTGACCAAACAAACCTGTCGAGGGAGACGCGTGACGGAACGTCCACATGTAAACCTGATCCTCTGTTTGCAGGAAAAGCCAAACAGGCTGCGTTAACCAACCACTCCGATGTTATCTGAGAGAACCTGATCTCCGTCTGTGGCAGGGGGGGGGGGGGGGGGGGGGAATGTGGCTCAGCCTGACTGAGGTATCCCAACCACACACAGCCAGGACTCCACTTGTGACATAGAAGAGGGACATTGCCAGCTACAGTATTTTATTTTCTTTATTCTGTCATCTTTGTGAAATGAAGCCTTGACATGGAGGATTGAGGACAGCAATGTGGAAATGAGATGCACTGCTTGAGATCTGGCGGAAATTAGGGGGAAAGTACACTTGGACTGACAAAAGATTACATGCTCGCCAAGATCAGTCATAACTTTCACGGAGTCCAGACATGTGTAGAGAAATGAACTATAATCACTGTGCATTTCTGTTTTTCTTTTTTTCACAGGTTTTCTCATGGCAATAAGCTGATTTCTCATAATTACATGTATTATTATGAAGAGAGCTTAGCTTTAAATTGAATATAAAAAGGACCCTAACACCAGAAACACACCGCACGCTGAAGTGCCGCGAATAGCCGCTAAGCAGAGCTGTTTTCATTTTGGCGCCCTTGGTATCCAATCTGTCTGGCCACACCGGCTGCGATCAGGCGTGAAGCGGCCGCGCCAGGCCCGCGCGCTGTAGCGATCGTTTCGGCGTCTCCTCTATGTCTTCTGCTAGCCACGAGCGAATGTGTCAAGCCAGGCAGGTAATCGTATACAGGAAGGTCACAGTGCAGCTGTATACTTTACAAAATAAACCAAATTTCAAAATAAAACACACCCGGCTTCCGGTGAGCACGAGGGTGGGGATGGCTGTGTGAGAACTTCGCTCCTGACCGAACTGCCGTGAACCCCAATATAATACAGGACATTTGCCTTACACAAGCTAAGTAATAGATTCTAATGTTGGGGGGAGACGAACGTGGCCCCAGTATGTCATTGAGGAGCAGAAAGAAGGAACTTGACATGGAAAATGCAGGCGGTGGCGATGAGGCTATGTTAGGTGAGACGGTCTCATTAGCTTCCATCCGTAACGTCATAAGTGAAGCCATGGCTAATGCTACATCTGAGTTGGAGAATAATATCTCTAAACAGCTCTCAGATTTCCGGAGCAATGTTCAAGAAGATATCAAAAAACAACTTGGCGAAATGAGATTGGATATTAATATGAAGATGGAGGAGACCGCGAAGAAAATTGAAGTGGTGACGCAGAGACTGGGGGAAGCCGAGCAACGGGTGGGAGAGGTGGAGACTTCCAGTATGGAAATTAATGAAACCTTAAACCAGATGCATAGAACTCACCTCCACCTGAAATCAAAACTAACCGAACTCGAAGGGCATTCCCGCCGCAATAACGTACGGATCTACAGCATTAAAGAAGGAGCCGAGGGCACCTTCATGATCCGCTTTGTGGAGAACTTTATTCAAACTGAACTGGGTGAGGTCCAAATGAACTTGGTATTGAACGTGCACACAGAGCTCTCGGGCCCAGATCAGCTGACAATGGCCCCCCGAGATCGACGATCGTTAGATTTCTGAAATAACCAAAGAGAGGATTATCAGCGCAGCGTGGAAAAAGCCATCACGGTGGATGGGAATAGGGTGTTTTTCGACCACGACTACGCAACAGCTGTCATGGACAAGTCGAGGGAATATCTCCAAATAAAGAAAATACTTAAAGAGAAGGGAATCAAGTTCTGCACACCGATGACGAAAGTGCGTGTCTTCCTGGACTCGGGGGCAGTTGCATATGAAAACGCGGATCAGGCCGGGGATGACCTTCGAGCGAAGGGGTTCCTGATCCCACTGAGACCCGAGGGCGGACCGAGGGAGATGGCGCGGCCCTGCTCCAGCTGGGAACAGGTGAAACGTCCCCGGCGCAGAGACGGCAGGGAATATCAACATAGGATCCGGGACAAGCTCTGCGGATTTCAACCAGAGGCCGAAACGGAGAAGTCGAGAACTGTTAATCCACACCGTCCCATCATAACACCAGCTTTCCTGAACACAGGGTGACGTTTCCGTCTTTATTATTTTACACTGGATAGAGATGGTAGGCTACACCCCTCAGACCATCTGAATAACTTTTACTCCGTTATCTCTTTTGAATGGGGTGTTACAGTTTTGTGTCTCACAATACATATTGAAGTGCGCCCCTGTATTACCTTACAGCCATACATGAGTGTAGTAGGTAGATTAAGTACACAATTGAGCACATTTCTTTTTTTAGTGAGGGTAGGTTACCCACTGGTTACCACCTTGATGATATCAGTAATATGTCGGGCTGGACCTTCTTCATCCCTTAAAAGTTTATTTTACATACAGGGTTCTTTATCAAAACACAGCATACTTGCTGTTTTTCATAGGCCAAGATTTTGATTTCATTTTAATTGCGGAATAAGGCAGTCGGTCGGTGGTGTTTGAATGACAACCAGCCACACAAATGACTTGAGGGGGCCCCACCACTCTGCGGCTGAAACATCCCCGTACATAAGAGGTCCAAGAATAGCCTCTATCCATGGAAGACCACTCTGTTTTTTTGTCACGTTTTATTGTTGTGACTGTTCTGTTTTTACTGTTCACTGTCCTTATTTGCTGTTCTTAGAGGATGCAAGTGAGTATTTAGGAGAATGCTGGCCTATAGTTGAGTAACAAAGAATTTAAGGTTATCACCTTAAATGTCAATGGCTTGTCATCTCCGGTCAAGAGAAGTAAAGTCTGAGTGAAAATAAAGAGGGAAAAGGCACAAATTATATTCTGTCAGGAAACCCATTTAACAGATCAGGAACACAAAAAGAAAATGGGTTTTAGACATACTTATTATTCGTCCTTTAAAACAGGACGCAAGAGGAGTGTGGCTATTTTGATGCCAAATAAGGTTCATTTTGAACTCCAGTCAGAGATTAAAGACAAAGAGGGCAGGTTCATCATGGTGAAGGGCAAATTAGATGATAAGAACCTGACCCTGCTGAATGTGTATGCGCCCCCAGGAAGCAACAAAACATTTTACAAGATATTTGATTTAATAGCATTCCAATCTGTTGGAGTCTCAATCTGTGCAGGAGACCTCAACATGATTATCAACCCAGAGTTGGACACAACTAATCGAAAAAGGAAAATCACCCCCCACTGAAAGATGGATTAAAAGGAGAATTCAAGACCTAGGTCAAGATAGACAGTTTACCTTCTACTCAAACTGTCACAATGCATATTCAAGAATTGACTATCTATTTGTACATAACTCGGAGAGGCACAGATAAACCAGAGAGATATATCAGATCACTCCAGTGTCCACTTAAAATTACATCTAGATACTAGACCCAAATTGACAATGTGGAGATTAAATGTAAGCAGGCTAAATAGCCCCGAGTTTAAAGAGAAAATAAAGAAGGAATTAAAAACATATTTGGATTATAACGATGATGGGAATGTGAATCCAGTCATGCTGTGGGATGCCTCCAAAGCAGTCCTGCGGGGGAAACTCTTAGACCTACAGAAACAGCTAACAGAATTGGAACAACAGCATAGTAAGAGTAAAGATCCACAATTACTCATACATATGAGACCACTCAAACAAGAATTAGACAAGATTTACTGTGATGAAGTAGAGAAAAACCTCAGGTTTACAAAACAGAGATACTATGAGGCGTGCTCCAAAGCATCCAAGCTGCTAGCCTGGAGGCTGCAAAAACAGCAATCAGAAAACACAGTCTATAAGATTAGGGAGCCTACCACTAAAAAAGTCACACATAAACTAGAGGGTGTACAAAAAGCATTTGAGAAATGTTACCAGACCCTCTATACCCAACCCACACCGTTTGACCCCACTAAAGTAGAAGAGTTCCTGGGCCAATTTGACCTACCCTCCCTGGGGAAATTGCAAAATGAAAAATGAATAAAAGAAATATCAGCGGAAGAAATTGATAAGGCGATCTTCTCCCTGAAGTCCTCTAAGTCTCCAGGGACAGACGGATTTCCAGGGGAATGGTATAAATCGCTGAAGGAGCAGTTGATACCAATGCTACAAAGAAGCTTCAATTATACCCTGAGGGAGGGGGTCTTCCCCCAATCTTGGAGGGAAGCTACTATCTCTGTGATTCCAAAAGAGGGCAAGGACCCGAAGGATTTGGATCATATAGACCTTTCAGTGTTTTAAACCAAGATTACAAATTATATGCAGCTCTTTTAACCAAAAGAATGGAGGAAGTGATGCCTTTTTTGATTGATTAAGACCAAACCGGTTAAAGGTAGACAGACTCAGGACAATATAAGGAGGACCCTCCACACTATTGAATATATAAAAAAGGAGAAAATTGGAGCTATCGTACTTAGTATGGATGCGGAAAAAGCATGTGACTCGGTGGGGTGGGGGTTTCTTTATACAGTTATGGGAAAATTTGGCTTCCATGATAAGTTCATTAAATGCATCGAAACATTATACACGTCCCCCATAGCCAGAATTAAGGTAAATGGAGGCCTGTCAGGAACTATTCACATGCAACGCGACTGCCGCCAGGGCTGCCCAGCCAGCCCAACGCTCTTCAATCTTTTTATTGAACCTCTTGCTCCAGCCATAAGGCAGAATCCCAACTTGGAGGGCATCACAATAAAAGATAGAGAATACAAAATATGTCTCTATGCGGACGACGTCTTGGTCAGCCTAAAGAATCCAGAGTCGGGAATACCGAGATTAATGGATTTCCTGCGCTTGTATGGAACCCTGTCAGGCTACAACCTTAATGTTGATAAAACACAAGCCTTGACGTTCAATTTTGTGCCATCATTAAATCTTTAGGATAAGTACAAGTTCAGCTGGGACTCTACTTCTATTAAACACCTGGGTGTTAACTTAACAAAGGACATACCACAGTTATTCTTGGAAAATTATGTAAGTATTAATTCATGGATAAGGGAAGACCTAGACAGATGGGCCTCCCTTCCCCTGGAACTTGGCAACAGAATCCTGACAATAAAGACAAATATCTTTCCCAGATTACTTTATCTGTTCCAGTCCCTACCCATTTGTGTCCCTGGAAGTCAGTTTAGAGAATGGGATAAGATGATATCCCGTTTTATCTGGAATGTCAAAGCTCCCAGGGTGAGATATAAGACTTTACAACTGCCAAAGTGCAGTGGGGGGATGGGCTTACCAAGACTCAAAGATTACTATTTAGCAGCACAAATAAGACCACTGTTGATCTGGTGCAATAAAGATTACTTTGCAAAATGGAAGGAGGTGGAGTTATCACTGTCAGACAGACCTATACAGAGTTTATTAGGATGCCCAATGTTTGCTATGATATCCCGAGCCAGTGGGTTAGATTCTCTTTAGAAACCTGGTTTGGCCTGGTGAAACAACTTAACATTCAGAAAGAAATGTGAGTGTTAATGTGGCCAACCCACAACCTAGATTTCCAACCAGGTATGAGTGATGGAGGCTTCACTCAATGGGCGTGGAAAGGACTCTCCACGCTATGCCTATTAGTTGAAAACCAGAATTTCATAGACTTCAAAACCATCTCGGACAGATACGGCCTTGCTCGGCAGGACTTCTATAGGTACCTCCAACTCCGGCACTACTTTGATAAGAACGTTAAAGGACTTATACAGGAAATATATCAGGCATTCCCCAAATGCAAAGCCTATAATACAAAACTGTCCAGAAAGATCATTGGAGAACTAAACAGATATATAGCTGAATTAAGAGGCCACTCAACAAACTACATCAAGGCTAAATGGGAAAAAGAATTGGGAACAGTAATTACTTCTGAAGACAAATATAATTAACACACAAATCACCACTATGGCCTCACAACTGTGGAGAGATTTCTCCTGGAAAAATTGTATCGGATTCTTTATAACACCAAAGCAAAAGTCTAGACAGACAGGACTACTACCTACATGTTGGAGAGGATGTGGACACAGTATGGCGGATCATACACACTTATTTTGGTGCTGCCCCACTTTTAAACCCTTCTGGGGAGGAGTGGAAAGCATAATTAGAGAAGGCTTGCAGTATAATTTTAATTTGACTTGCTTATCATTCTACCTGGGTAATATGGACACTGAATTACCAAAGAAAGACAGATACCTCCTAACAATCTTTATGGCTGCAAGCAAAAAAGCCATAACAAGAAGATGGCTCAACACGGAACCTCCCACGGTTGACCAGTGGAGAGTCATAATTAAAGATATCCAAACTATGGCGCTACTGACTTTTAGCCTCAGATTACAAAGGGACAAAGGTGATGCCCTCTGGGAAAAATGGAACACCTATATTATAAGAAGGGGTGATAGCCTGCCTTAATGCCTTCTATATTTTGGTTAAGGAGAGCAATGGCCATATTGTTGTAATCAATGGCGACCTACTCGCATCCCCACAGTTCTCTCATGTTTCGTTCTTGTGAATGTATGCAAGCGTATGGGTACAATTATGTACATGAGTATGTTTCAACCTTTTGGACATATGGTAGTAAGTGAACACGTGCATGTATGTGTTCAGGTGCGCAGGCATATGTGTGCATTTCTTCTGTTTTTGTTCCCATTCTTCATACAAAAACTAAAGTATAAAAAAAATAAATAAATAAAACACACCCAGGTTTATGGTGACTTTGGCTGTCTTGACTTCTCAGCTGTCTAAAGCGAGACATGCGATTAGGCACACAGAGAGAGAGAGACCAAAGGGCGGACAGAGTGAGACGCACGCACGCACACACACAAACACAAACGCACACTCAGAGAGAGAGAGAGAGAGAGAGAGAGAGAGAGAGAGAGAGAGAGAGAGAGAGAGAGAGAGAGATATTTTGTAGAGTGGAGAGAAGGATAGCTTTGTGACATGAACATGTGGTATGAACAGCCAGGCGCGCGACCAAGCGCCACTTCAGCGTGCGGTGTGTTCCTGGCGTAATGCTGCTGTTGTTTCACAGTATGAGGTCAGTTTAAGGGAAGCCTTTGTCAATATCCATGATGATATAAGCATTATTTTTCATTATATGATAAATAAATAAATACACATAACCAACCCGCTGGTGAGTCAAACTATAAGCATTAACACATTTGAAAGAAGTCATGTTTCCATCCAAATGCAGCACAAATTTTAAAAGAATTTTCAGTAAAGACTACAAAATAAAATGTTAATTCATGTGCGTTTCCATCCACTACGGTGGGAAACAATGTAGTTACCGTGATGGAATTATGGCATTTCTGTATGTTTGATGTATGTAGTATGTAGTAGTCTATGAGGAAGGTTACAGGCCACACAGATCAGATTTTTTTCCTCTGCTGCATGTACATCATGATTTATTCGCTTACTCTGTTTCCATTACACTTTGTCACATATTTTTATTGACACTTTTTAAGTGTTGTATTTGTGGTGTTGTCGCTCAATTTTTATGTTAGAATTGATTAAAAATATGGATGAAAACATGTAGGTTGGATGTTTTGGTTGCTCACTTGTTGGTTGGCACTCGCCCCCTTTGACAGATCAAGGTAGCGTTTCTGAATGGGCAGCGCCAAAACACTTGGATTGTATTAGCACATTATGACACAGACTTTGGGAAATAAACTAACGTTTGGTCCGAACGTGGTTTGAAAGTTCCGTGTAACCCTAGCTGGTATTTCTTTCTAGTTCATGATCATGAATCAACAAACTTGCAGTCTGTGATGACTTGCATTATGATCAGATGAAATACTAGTCTGGCTATCACCAGACCTAGCTCAATCTTTTAAGATTGAACATCAGTCTGGGGAGTCTGCTCTGTATTTTCTCTGCACAAGAGGCGTGATCAATGGGCATAATTCAAATGACTCTGTACGCAATTGCAACGGATAGTCCTTCAACCAATCAGACCAACGATCCGGGTGACGTAGCAGCGACAGCGGCATCAACGGGTTGCTGCGCTCCGGTGGCCGGCTTGTTGAATGAACAAAAAGCTGCTTGGTCGCTTCTCTATCGTCATCGTCTTAAACCCGCCAATAGCGCACCAGGTGGATAAGCCAGTTTGTGATTGATCCCCGCAGATTTGTAACGGAAGCAGGATATTTAAACATACAGGTTTCCAGCCTGAGCTGTAGGGCGGAATCAAATCGCCGGCAGATCAGGCTGGGTTTACCCAGTCTAATGAAATACACCATTTAACAAAAATCTGAAACACATCAACAGCTAGCAAGAGAGCTGCAGAGCTTTAAACGGCACACTGCAGGCAGGCCGCTCATCTGAGCAGCCTTTTATTGACATTCCACTGAAAATACAAGCGTGGTTTTAGACAAACACAATTTTTTTTTTTTAGATTCATTTAGGTAAACTTGATTTCTTGTAGTGTAAGCTTGTAGCTTTTGCTTCCCGGCTGTTTTCCAAAGTTGAAGTTTATTGTTGGAGCAGCTGATAATCAGCTTTCATGAAAAGTCTAGCATTAAATTCAAACTTCAAATTTAAAAAGTTAACTTTTTTTTGTAAAAATGGCATTTTGATTCAACATGTAACTCCTACAGGATCCATGGGCATTAGTTAGACAGTAAAATCCATTACACATATTACAATGCTATTGTACAGGTTTACGGGCAGAAAGATCTGGTTGTTTTTTTATGTTATATTCCCACAGTTATGAAGACTAATGTAACATGTTAGAAAGTTTATTCATCACCTTTTTGTAGAGGCGATTCCAGGTTTTTTTTTAAGTGGGGTGGCACAGGGGGAAACCAATAATTAGTAAGGGGAGGTCCAGGGGTGGTGTGGGGACTGGGGGGACATTTATCAGAATACAGCATAGAAAATCTGCTTCGAAATGTAGGAAATATTAGGATAGCAACACGATGTAATTCTGCTAATTAAAACATCACATGAAATATCACATTCATTGTTGATTTCACTTAGCCTAGAAATCTACACGCACCCTAGCGGCAGCAAATGTAATTTGCTGCCATGGTCAGTCTAGCAACCCAGGGGGGCCAATCATATTTCAGGGGGAGCCGATGCCACCCAGTTCCTCCGTTCTAGCCCCGCCCCTGCCTGATTGTAGGTGTTGTATGATGCATTAAACTAATAAAGGTTACAAAAAAAGAGGTGGTTACCAAGAGCTCCCCACACTAGGCTGGGAAGATCAGGGTAGCACACACTCAGGTAGCAAGGGTTTACAGAAGGAGCAGGATGCCTTTTTGTTTAAGGATGTCGGCTGTGGAGTGTGATCAACAAGTCTCTTAAACACAGTCCTTCCTCTCTCATAGTTTGTCCGTTTCTCGCTGGCAAGTGGCTTCATCCATAGGTGCCGATTTATGTTTTCCTCCGTGGGTGCTCACGGGCGCACGCCCTTTAAAAAAAAAAAAAAGTAGTCAAAAAATGTTTGCATTTCAGAACCTTAGGAAATGGACAGCGGCTGACACAAACACACGCCTATTAACTCGATAATAAAGCCGTAAAGTAGGCTATATTTCAACTCAGGACAGCCTCACTTCTCACAAATACAGATAGGATTGGAGGTGAAAAGTTTAACTGACACGTAACCGCGATGCACTGGTGGATGTCGTCGATGCACTTGCATCATTAGGTTTTGCTTTTTTAATAACAAATCTGTCCATTTTAGTCTCGCTCTGATGACCTAATGCACATGCACGCACTGTATAGTGGGGGGATGGAGGAGGGGCGGTCACTAAAGAGGCGTTTTCATCCGAGAGACGCTGTGATTGGTGGACAGGATATGGAGCAGGGGACTGACAGCGACATAACCAATCACACTATGACAGACGCTCCACTTAGCACCAACTGCAATGTTTAATTTTAAATTAAACATTAAGTCCAGCCAGTGCGACTTAAAAGTCTGGCACACGTGGGTGCTCAGTATTTTCAATCGGTGCCTATGGCTTTCTCCACAGCATGACTTTGTATTCCTTTCTGCACACACCTGTTTACTGCCTCTGCCTATTCTTATCAGTTTGTAGGCTGTAACCAATGTCTGAAACAGAAACTGATGTGATGCTGAAATTACAAAAAAAGATCACATTTCTTTATCCATTGATCCAGAACAGACAATTCACAGTGAAGTGAAGCAGTTCAAACCACAAAACATAACCAAAGCTTAAAGTGCCACAAAATACTGTTCCACTACCACAGTACGTTGTGGCACAAGTCAATACCAAGCCTTTCTGTTATGGCTCCTTGTCCTTCATGTTAATGCAGTAAACACTGCCCTGGTACATCAAATATGACAACTAACTGAAATTAATGATGTAAGGTTTACATGTTGTCATGGCGACGGTTACAAATCCAGGTTTCATCAGAATCTGATACAAATGGAACACATTATTAAAGAATAAAAACATATGTCATCATGCAGATTTGCTGTTCACACGCAAGATTATCACATTAGCTTTTGCCCTTACTCAAAAAACTTAGACATTAGTTTCAAGTGTATGTTTTAACTTCAATTCGAATATATTTTTACGGACTTTAACTTCTTTAAAAAATTGCCATCCGTAGAGCAACGCGTTCTCATTAACGGGTTTGTACGATATCATACAAAAATGTGTGCATACCAATTTGTATGATATCCTACAAAATTAGGTAACCGCCGGGTACAGAGCTCCGTGAACTGGCGCTCGTACCAGCAGCAGTTGGTAGTTGAGATTGGCCAACAATAGGTTACTGGTAGCCAGCTACAGTGCCACGCGAGATGACGATCCTTTTAAAGCACCACTATGTAACTTTTCCCGCTTCGATTGGAAGCAGAATTGTCCATTACATTACATTGTCCAGTTCATTTGAACTACAGATCCGCTACCCGATCTGGCAAACTTGCATAATGTAATGTAATCAACAATTCTGCTTCCAACCTGTAGGGGGACCGAAGCGGGAAAAGTTACATAGCGTTGCTTTAAGGGCAGTGACAAAATATCGTAGTTTGGATAAAACACTCACGGAGAACGAACACACGTTTCCTGAATGAAAGTCTTTGGTTTTCCCCGGGACACAGACTCTTCTCCCCGGCTTGAAAGCGCTGTGTTTTATGATCCACCCGACCTCCTCCCTACGTGGCTTATACAGCAGCAGTCAATGTGGTGCATGCAGCAATAAATACGTGGAACACACATGTCACAGTGCTTTCCTTTCTGTAGCGATATATATATATATATATATATATATATATACAAATGGTTCATGAGAACAGCCTGCGTAGAGGCTAAAAAAGTTGGGATTTAGGGGACTTTGCTGTCCCCTCTATCTGACTGTAAACTCACACAGATTTGTACCGTACTTACTTCAGTGGTTAAAAAAAAAAAAAAAAAAGAAGCCATCATGTTGTGTTTTGCCACTGTTTTGTGAAGCAGCAGCGCTGTTGCTACAGCTGATCCCTTGTTACTGAAGCCACGTAATACCATGTGATATTATGTCTTTGTTCGCTCGCTGCAGCTCAGCGGTTGCAGTTGATTCACTTGTTTTCCACATTGCGCCGTGCCAGCGCTATGGTTAGCAGCGAATCGCTCTCGAGGGGCATGACTCTCTTTGGTTTTGGACGCAACAGGCCTTACTTCCATTTAATGAGGCCCCGTCTTTAAAAATGAGAGACAGAGAAAGAGAGTGAGAGAAACTTATCCTTCGCTGAAACAGCTGCATCTGTGGTGTTCTCCTCAGATGGCGCTGTGGTTTTGGGAGTCGTGCCCTTTAGACACTCTACCTCTGCTCCGATGTTTGATGGCAGCCCATCTGAGAAACACACAGAGAGAGAGAGAGAGAGAGGGAGAGGGAGAATCAGATATACACCATTGGCAAAAAGCAACATATACTCTTCCAGACAGATAGCACATAATTAATAAAAACAAAATGGCACTTATTAGGTAACTTACTGAAAGTACTTGGTTGACAACATGGCAACCACTTATGCAAACTAAAACTTTTTAATAATAAATGGACATTTTGAAATATAACTACTCAAGCGCTAAATGGCAGCGGCCTTCGCCACAGTAACCAAAACACCACGCAACATTTAGCCTCCACCTCTGCCAGAAAGTCTCAGCACAGGTCTGATATCCAAGACCAGACACATGAAGGAGAGCAGCATGGAGAAATAATCATTGAAAAGGAAAAGAAGAGGGAATTGGAGGAGATGAGAGAAGTAATAAAACTCAAGCGGGGTGTCACAGCCAGGGCTTGTGGTTAGGCTCGGGTATAGGCATTGAAAACAAATTCATCGAGCACATTTTGTGCGCGTGAAGCTCGACATAGCATCGCTGCGTCGATGGGGTTATAATGAGTCTTTAGGGTTCCTTTCCTTACGATATACCTCTCTTGCACGGTTCAGCTGATCAACACAAACTTCTACAAAGAACTAAGAAGTACCACAAACTACGATAAACCGCCAGTGCTATTGTTTGTACTTTATTTTGTGGTGCATAGGAAGTAATTTGGGTTTTCTTTGTGGTACAGTACACATTGTGGGTTACTTGTGGCAATAAGCGCTTTTCCACTGATCAGGTGTATCAGAAGGGCTGTATTCACTTGTTGGTACTGTGCGTGGGTTCACATCTTCGTTCCTGCTCTTTCAGTCGATACTTATCGCTTTGTAATAATCATCTGAGGCCCTGCTCTCAGCTGCTACACAAAGGGGCACAGACAACAACATAACCGGAGGGAAACAACAGATAAAGGAGAAAGAGGCTCACTAAGAAAAGAGGAGTGTAGGAAGGGAGGGAGATGCAAATAGAGTCAAGGCCAGACAGAGGGAGGGAGGAGAGGAAGCACTTCTACCTGTTAGTCCAGAGCAGGGAGTTGTGTAACCTTGGCATGCAATCTTATCCAGGGCAGGAGTCAACCTTCCTTACCTTTCAGTTTTTCATTAGCCTACTGCTGTTTTTTTTTCCTCTTTCTGTTGCTTCTGTGTCACATCAGCATTTAAAAGTTGCAGCGAAATGAATTAATTTCAGTGGATTGGCCACTGTCAGTGGATTTGCTCACGGGGGCAAAGTTGATCCGTTTTTCTTCTGAAATCTTTCAAATCAAGTTAAACATGCAAATTTGCACCGTTGACCAATAGTAATCCGTCCTGATGATGCTGAGCTGTGAGGCAGTGGCGGAAGCTATCATGGTTTTTAGAGCTTGATCGCACCATCAATCATGGTTGTTTTGTGTCTTTTTGTGGTCATTTCGGGTGTCTTTAAAATCTTTATAGTCTCTTTTTGAAGTCTTTGTGTCTCTTTGTGTTCATTTTGTGTCTCTTTGTGCTTGTTTTGTGTTTCTTTGTTGTCTCTTTGTCACTTTAAGGTGTTTTGTGTCTCATTGTCCTTGTTTTGGCCCTTTTTGTAGTTATTTTGTGTCTCTTTGTAGCCTTTTTATGTTTCTTTGTGGTCATTCTGCATCTCTTCCTGGTCAGTATGTCTCTCTTTAAGTGACATGTTGCTGGTAAAGACTGGGTGCACTGACACTTTGGGCCCTTGGCTTTGGCCCAGTAGGTCCGTTCAGTAATCCATCCATGCTGTACAGTATACACCATGTATTTTTGGTAGTAGGCCTATTTTCAGTAGCCTTTGGAGGTACTCCTGGTCTTCAAAATCCAAATCCTATTAGGCTGTGGAATAAGTTGTATTAATACAGGACCAATGTAGAATAACTTTATATGTGGGAACTTTTTGTGCTACAAGAAGTCTTTCTTCTTCTGGTAATATCTAAACATGGAACATATAGTTATTTCTTACCATCAAACATATATGCCATTCTATATTTGTGAATGATCAGTCCTACGTCATTAACACCGGAAACCTTATGCAATTCACTGGGAGACTGGCAGGATGACGAGTGAGCAGCGAGCCCCGTGGGGAGCCCTGGGTTAACCACTAACAACCAGAGGTTTTTCAGCGCAGACCATACTGCGCTTTAAACAGCCACTTTGCCAGCACAGTGGTGAATGTATGGTGCCAGCCGGGAGGGCCGAGCTATCTGGGCAACCACCAATATTCATTGTTCACACATATGAAAGGAAAAAGGGAATGGACAGCTCCAAGAAAATCTATTATGGAGTGGTATTAAAGAAAACACAGTTGGAAAATACTCAAGGACAAGCAAAAGAACTTCCCTTTTTCCATCCACTTTCTGCCTCTGTTAGCCACCTTTTCCTTTGTCTCTTCATCCAACAAAGCTGGGAACACAGTGGAGTGGCAGGAAAAGAGAGAGAAAGTGAAGCCATGTCTGAGTAAGCGCACCGCTCGTTCATAATCAGCCAAATTAACTTTAGGCTCACTGACGAGCTGCACTCCCTGCCAGGGGTGTGTGGGTGAGTTTGAGCCAACACGACAATAAAAACCATTGTTGCGTTTGTTTAGACAGCCCGTCCAAGTTCAACCCTCTCCATCGGACCAGGTTTGTCGGCCCAATAATGGCACCTAATTTGTACGGAAGTCAGTCAAAATCTGCGTAAAACGAAATCTAAAAAACAAGCACTTTCTCAAGCCACTTTATTTCCCAACGCTTGCATTCTGTTGTCGTATGTTAAAGTCATTTTTGTCCTTCGTCTCTGGGACTTGTGGTGATTTAAGTCTTGCTGAAACAGAGTGACATTCAGAGTTGTTGTTTGCCAGAGAGGTGTCTGACATGTTTTAACAGAGTTGATGTGTCTGTGTAGTAAACATCACAGGGAAAAAGATGCAATTAGAAGAGGTGAGAAAGAACCAGAGGTGGGTAAAGATTATGTCCAATCACAGAGACAACCCTTGACAACACCTTACCCACTCCTTTACCCACATCCTTCTTCCCATCCACCTTTTGTGTCTTTTCAGCTCACTGGATCCCATTTTCCTCACTCTGTCATCCATCCATATGCCTGTGCCAGCTGTAAGGAACTGACAGGGCAGCAAGCGGAGCGGGATTTTCCCAGTAACATTAGCCTCTCAGAGGACAAGGTGAGATTGGTGGGCAGGATGACTATCTGTCTAGCTGTCCGTCTGGGTCAGTCTTGCTGTCAGTCCTGCGCCACTTGGCTTCAAACCTCCATGTAGCTCCACTACAAATTCATATTCATCATCAAGATGTATGAGATGCCTCTCCACAGCAGCCTGAGAGATGAAGATAAATAGGATGAGGATAAAAATGACGTGATGTTTTCCACCCTGTCTCTCACTTATTCCTCTTTCCCACCATGTGAACAATGGCATTGAGTCACTGCCAGCTGTGACCCATCTCTGCCAGTCCAAGTGCTTAAGTCTTTGGGATCAACAAGGTGTGGGAAAAATGCCTCCTGAGACGATTTCCTATTTCAGTCAAATCACAGATCAGTGAATTTTCCTCCAATTATCCCCCTTACATGACAGGTTTAAAGTCATTTTTGTGTTGAAGTAGCTGCTTTGGATCTGTATTTCTGAGAGGTGCCAAGCAGAAACACAACATCAAATGCCACAATGCCGTTCCCCAAAACCATTGATATCCAATTAAGGTCTGTAGTCAAAAGTTCAATATGGCACCAGTGCTGCCAGTAGCGTCTTGCTCTCCTTCTGGGCACCGTTGAAACTATTCTACCTAAAACTAAATACCTTTTCCACATCCAGGGCAGGGGTGAATGTTTATTATTGGCACACTTGAATGGACTACAGGTTACATTAGGGCACAGACATATCCGGGGAAAGACACTGCCAATACTATTAAAACGTCTTGACTCATTTAAGGATCAGGTTATGCTTGAACAGAACTACTTACACAAAAATCAAAAGTGTTATATATACCTGCTCTGAACACCACTTTTTTCCCCTAGGATGGTGAAGTCACGACCCGCCCTACTCTGCTTCTTGTTGCCTTTGTTGGTTGGGTGTAGGCATAAGGAGTGAGATGGGTTGGGTAAGAATATAAGGGTAAGCCAATCAAAGCAGAGTAGGATGTGGATCATGCCTTTACCATCCTAGGAAAAAAATATTGCGTTCCGAACAACCATATTGGAAGGCGCTGTTAAATCCAACACTGAAAAAGATTTGGGTAGAGGGGTTTCTGAAGCTTTTCGACCATCCTACAAGCACTTCTGAAGAAGCATATTGGCAGCTTGATTCATTTTCTGGCTCATGTCCAACTGGTCCAAAACATAGGCAAGGGTTTTGATAAAAATGGTTGATTTTTAAATTTTGGTTTTGGGTTTAGGTGGATGGAATTGCGTTAAAGGATTAAATGAACCTTTCTAAAAAGGGGGTACTTTGGAACTCCAAAAAAAACGGGAAGAGTCAATTGTCCTTCCATCTTCCCTTTAATGCACACTGTCAGGATTAAGGTTTCTCTGCAGCAACCTTTGCTAACGCTGTATGAACCCATTAAAATGTAAAGAGTTTTGGATAAAACCTTTGAAAATATAGTGTACCACTCATGCTTTCTTTTTTCTTTTCAGTATTTCAAGACATCCAGCACAAAGCAACTCACTCTAGTCTTACCTATGTCTGCTCATTTCAAGCTTCTTATTTTTCTTGTTCACAAGCCTCTCCCACGTTGTTGTTTTGTGGATCATTTCTTTCTACTTTTACAAAAGCTTTAACAAAAACAAAGGCTTCCACCTGCTCTCTGGATCCAGTGCCTACAGCCCTGGCCAAAGCATGTCTGCCTGTCCTGTGTCCCATCATGGTGAATGTCATCAACTGCTTCTTGGAATCTGGTGTAGTACCCACCTACTTTAAAACTGCCTCAGTCACCCCTATCCTCATGAAGCCAGGTTCGGATCTGGAGGGTGCCAACAACTACCGGCCAATCTCTAACCTTCCATTCCTAAGTAAAATCTTGGAAAAAGCAGTTGCTGCCCAAGTCTATCAGTATATGTCTAACCATGAGCTCTATTAACCAATTCAGTCAGAATTCAGACCATATCATAGTACAGTTTAATGTATGACACATGTACTTTCCTATTTTTTATATTTAAGTGGTCAAATAAAATCAAGCAATCAATCAATCAGAGACCACCCTGATCAAAATCACAAATGATCTAGTCACCACTGCTGACTCTAGATACATCAGCATATTCATTCTCCTCGACCTCTCCACTGCCTTTGACACAATATCCCATACCATTCTCCTCCACCGCCTATCCCATCACCTTGGTATCACTGGCACAGCTCTCTCCTGGTTTCAGTCTTACCTCTCACACAGGAAGCAATTTGTCACCATTAGCAGCTCCCGCTCTGATCCAGCTCTGGCCAAGGCGTGCCTCAAGGCTCTTTACTCGGACCCATGCTCTTCACCATCTACATTAATCCCCCTTGGTCAGATTATCTGGCAACATGGTCTCAGTTTCCACTCCTACACCGATGACACACAGCTCTTTTTCAGCACCAAACCATCCACAGGCTACAGTATGTCCAAAACTCTGCCGCCAGGGTCCTCACCCACACCAAGGCCTGGCAGCACATCACCCCAACCCTCATCCACCTTCCCTGGCTCCCAATTAAGTCTTGAATCACATAAAATCTTCTTACTTACAAATCCCTCCATGCCCTGGCCCCATAGTACCTCTCCGACATCCTCCATCCATATACCTCACCCCAAAACCTGCAGTCCTCAGACGCTGGCCTGCTCTCCATTCCCCACACCAGACTCTGTACCTTCGGAGACAGAGCCTTTAGTGTTGCAGCCCCATCCCTCTGGAACACCCTCCCTACAAATATCCGAAATGTTACATCTAGGGACATTTTTAAAAAAACTCCTGAAACACCACCTGTTTGCCACAGCCTACAACCTCCTTTAGCTTAGCCACAGTAATTCTGTAAAGTGTCCTTGGGTTTCTTGAAAGGCGCTATATTATTATTATTATTATTATTATTATTATTATTACTTTTATGTTGGATAAAGACCCGTTGGATAAGTTTGTTTGGTTAAGCTTCAGTTCGACACACTAATTAGGGTTACAGTCTTTTAAACCACTCACACTGACTAGTCATACTCTGACTATTCATACTCTGAATCATACTCTGTTTGCATGATGGGTTATCATCTAATTTCACAAAGAACAGCGGACATGACAGCTTGAAGGGTCGTCTGGTATTTGAACATGGGACAACCCTAAATAAAAAAAATAAACTTAGAGGGGTGTTTGTTCTAATATTCAGGAGTGAGATTTGCAAAATATTTTTTTAGGAGAAAAATCACAGCAATAGAGCTCAACAGTGTGGTTCCGGAAGTGAACATCCCTTTCATTTTCTCTATAAGGATTTTGATTATTAGCCATTATGTCCAAACCATCCAAGGTAGATTGGCCACGAGCTACAATATCATGAAACGAAAGTTTCTGCTCCTGTAGAAGCCAGAAGTCCATATGAAATCAACCGTGTCTTAAGAAAAACATGTTTTAATCGCTGTCTTATCTTAGAAACATTACAATACCCACAATCCTGATTGGTGGAACTCGCTGTTACCATGTAAAGGTTTACTAGTAGTGGGCGGATCGATCGAAATATCGATAATAGAGATATCAACGGTGGTATTGATATTGAGCAATACCAGTGTAATGAGATTGATACTTTAGTTTCAGTTTCTCTCCAGTATGCACTGCTGTGGTTGCATCAAAGAGGCGACGTGGCTGTCTGTGTCAGTGTAATGTGCCCCCCTCTTGTGATTTGATGTTGTACCGTCATGTGAGTCAGCGACGCCAGGAAAACAAGCAAGCAAGTAGCCAGGTCCGGCGGCGGCCAACAGCACACACACACAAGCAGGACAGAGACGGAGCAGAAGAATGGCAGAGAGGAAGAGCAGCACTGTGTGGCTATGTTTTCAGGCCAAAAATGACAGCAAGTTGTATATGTTGTAAAAAGGCTGTAAGATACAGTGGTAACACAACAACAACAAAACATATGAAAATTCTGTCCTGGGTTTTAATTTATTAATAATCCAAAGATAAAAATCACAAAAACTTAAAAGGTCATGAAAATCCATTCAGATTTAGCAATTTGATGATGCATCCACCTTAATTATTAAAAAGTATCGTATCGGTATCGGCAGTACTGGCTCTGTATTTACTTGGTATTGGATCGATACCAAACATTGCAGTATCGCACACCACTAATGTATACCGCACCCACAAACTTATTCTCTGAGCTTGTTGGCTAGGTTCCAGGCTTCAAACTCTTCACATTGATAATTAATTAAAACGTCAGTGGAGGTATTGAACGGGGAAAATCCCTTCCGGAACCAGAACCATTAAAAAGTGGGCGGTCACTGTTGAGCTCTATTGATCTGCTAACCAACATAATGGGGAAAAAACAGCTATGTAGAATATACTCATGGAATAACAGTACTTTCAGGAAATAACTATCTACAGTTCTAACCATGAGCATGACCTCCATTGTACGGTACTTGCCTTTACAATGTAAACTGATAACTTTGCTTTGTAATGTGCTGTAATGTCTGCAATTTGTTCCCTCCCACGCTGGTCACATCCCATCACACTGGAGACAATATAGGAGCATATAAATGACCTCATTTAAGCACAATTGTTCCACACTTTTATCACATCCCAGCAAACAAACGGTGCTCTTGAGTCACTTTTGCCTGTCATGTCATCTCTACCGATCCCAGTGTTAAAGTCCCTGAGCTCAGCAACCTGATCGAGCAGACTGCTACAAAAAATATTCCCCACTTTCAGTCAAATCATGTATGAAGGGAAATTTTCCTTCACCTTTCTGGTTCAACATAGCCAATCAACATCAGTTTAATCTTAAAAACCTTTAAAGACAGCCCAAACCTTTAGGCCTTTTAGAGGCTCTGGAGTTATACATTTCCCAGCATGCTTTTAAGAGTTTCAAAATGTGTGTTACAGTAACACAGGGAAATTGGCTTGTTATTACAACAACCCTATTGCCAAACAAGAAGGTCAATAATAGATGATTCTGAAGGACTCCTGGTCACGTTCTATGGCTACAAGTCTAATGTCAACGCTTTTAAAAATCTCACTTATTTTTAAATGTGCGCATGGCCAATGCTTTAAAGTTTTAGGGATGCACCAATCTGACTTTTCAATTTCCTATAATTCAATACTAGTTCTCTCTTTTTTTGTAAACTGAAAATCTGTATACCTCACTGTGTGGAACTTATTGTAATCATTTTATGTAAGGCAAGCAGGCATCACCTTACGTGGCTCTCTGCTGTGATTGAATGAATATAACTTATTTTTAAAAACATTACATTATATAATAACTTTGAAATGTATTTAAGGTGCCCTGCCACATGTATTTCATTACTTTGTGGTAATGTCTGAAGGTCTACCATGGACTCTGTAACATTTTTGTTGTGGAAAAAAATGCCTTGGTTACCTTGTTTCAAGCCATTCTAGCGTGGTATAGAAAGCCTGCAGAAAGATTTGTGCCAGTTCTCATTAATATTCAATGAGCTAAGCTGCTTGACTCTGATTGGCTAACAGCTAGCCAATGAGAGCCCGGCTATCAGCATCCTTTACACAGCGCAACTGGGTGAGCTCATGAATAGTGATGTGCTCAGGCAACACCACGTCAGACTGACCAGCTTTTGTAATTGGCCTGATTTCTCCGCTTATTTCTTTTCAGTGGCTAGAGCTAACAGAGGAGGTAGCAGTTCATTTCCACATTCACGACATAACACTAACACATATGGACCTAACATATTTTAAAAAATACAAGGAAAAACGGTTTTGTGTGGCAGGACACCTTTAATGTGTATCAGTCACCTCAGGACTGACATACAATTTGCTTAAACAATTAAGGTTAGTATCAACAATACTGAATGCATATAATGCTGAAATGCTGCAACCATAGGCATAATTTACAGGGGGGATTGGGGCGTTACAACACCTCCAATAATCAAAACTGGCCAGTGCAACCCACCCCAAAAAACTATTATAATTTCCTTTCCATAAATAAAGACATTTGCCCCATATATTCATGCAGAAAAGGCACAAATTGTTGCTGAAAATGTGTTTGAAATGTTTGATGCTAAAGATTTCAATTTTGCTCAAAAGTGGATTTCTTAACCCCCCCCCCCCCCCCCCCCCCCCCCCCCACACACACACACACACACACACACACACACACACACACAAGTGGTCTAATTCATTCATTGAACTTACATACAAATGGTGTATGTAAAGATTCTCAGTATGCCATTATGGATTTTCTTAGCGGACTGTACATTGATTTTCTACTCGATTTCATTGACCCGAGAGAGAGATGCAGTGGAAAATGATCGATAGGTCCTCGTTTTCTTCTGCTGCCGTTTGGTCCGATGCAGGAGCTCTCACACTGACAGTCCTCTGAGAGCTCATTTTAAACAGCAGCACTGACCTCAGAGTTATGGCTATGGGATGTGGGTACGGGTTAATATCCACCCTGCTAACTACACCCTCTGATGGAAAAGAGAGGGAGACGGGGTGACTGTGACATTTGATTTGTTCTGCCACGCTGATACCACCTCAATCTCATGGTTTACTAAATTACAGCCCATTGCTCTTGCTCATTATCCCTGTTCTGCAAACACACACATTTAATTTTTCATTCACACACACTGATGAGTGATGTAAGAGTTTAGAGGAGGAGGAAGAAAGGGTACTGTGACTCTAGGGGGAATCAGTTGTTGTTGCTTTCTTTTTCACCTAATTAAGACTTCTTTCTTGCCATGTCTTCTTAAATTTGAGGTTGTTTAAAGGCTTTTTCACACCTGCATTGTTAAGTTCAGTTGAATCAGATGTACTCTGGTATGCTTCGGTACAGTTCGTTTGTGGCGAGAACTACATTAGATTCAACCTCGATCCAAACCCAACTACCAGGTGCACTCCGCAACTTTGAGCTAAACTATTACTGTGGTCCTGTAGTCAGGTGTGCTTCGCAATCTGCGACGCGGCCGAACGTGCAGACCGTAGCAGCTTGCATGTTTCTCTCACAGAAATGGACTGCTACTTGCATCTCTGTTGTCCAACCAGCCGTAGCTTAAGTTGGAGACAGACACTGGCAGAGCAGAGCGAAGTCTCGGTAATCCCGAGCAGACGAGGTAACATCGCTCACAAAACATTCTCCAGGTTATTTAAATAACATGAGCTGGTTTGACCATGTAAATGCTAGGAAATGACCACTAGTCCAGACTACTTCCTGTATTTACTCACTTTTACTCCCGCCCCAGACACATCTGACCAATAAGCGGAGTGAAGGGTCTTGCGTGGTTTGTAGTGATGCATTTTGGTTCACTTGGTTTTTCCTCCGGGTGAAACTAAACAAGGGGGAAACACTCCAAGTGTCCAAACTCATCAACTAATTTAAATCAGAGCAAATTAACCATAGGGGTGAAAATGCCCTAAATGTCTGGTGAAGCTACTCAATCAGTAAAAAACATATTTGAGAGCTGCTGTGTATTCAAATACATTCTTGGTCACATCTGTGTGTAACCAAGCTTTTGCAATAACATGGCTCAGCAGCCCAGCTGCCCAATAACAGCACAAATGCCACTGAGATCTGCCAGCCAGCCACCAAGCACACACACACACACACACACACGGACATAACACACTCCTTTAGCAAAGGTACATTCTGCTCCTGTGGCGACTTCACAAATAGACTTGTTTTCTTCATGTTGGAAAACATGACATGGAGCCGAGCAACACTCACCAACCTCAGTCCTTTCAACCACACCCACCCACCCATCCACCCATGAAATGAGATGTTTATGGCAGAAGATAGAGGCAATTGTGCACGGGCGGGGCTGAGGCGTACACTTTTGAAATGAGGATTAGTTTTGGTGGGTTTTTTTTAGAGAGTAAGCCAACAAATTCGGTGCAGTTCCTCACTACAGCAAGGAGTCAGTGAACGCTGCACGTTTGAAAGCATGGTGTGATTACTCGTGACCATTTGTACTGTAAAGCAGGTCTTTTGAAGAACCTTTACAGCACCTCTTTGTGAGGCACCTTTAAAGGTGCTTCAGAGCACTTTCCCTTCTCAGAGTGGACAGGACACTGCGTTCTGTTCCAGCACTATTAGGAGAACAGAGTTCCCATCAGGTCAAGATGCTTTTGATGAGGGCACTTGCTGTGGATTGGTCTTCGTTGTTTTTGCATGGATATTGGGTGATGCTGTGAGGCATTGGAAAGCTTTATTCGTGTGTGCGTGCGTGCGTGCGTGTGTGTGTGTGTGTGTGTATCTCAACGGGTTAAGTTAATTTGCTTTGGTGTGTTGTGTTTTATCAGTGAATTAAAAGGAGAAACAAAGACATCGGGCCCCATAGAAGAGCAACTGTATGAATCACCAGCCCAGTCTCATGGCAGTTTGTGAAATGGTCACGTTATTGAATCTATTGACTTTTGTACAGAACACGTTAATATTGTTATTTTCGTGTGGTGAGCATGAATTTTAAAGTAATGTATTTCAATGGGAAGCATACTTTGTGATCACAGAACGATTACGGTAGCAAGTAGTATTGATAAGGCGAAAATCCACGCAGGGAGGTTGGTGGATGGGTCAAACAACACAGGACTTTCACGCCAGAGACCGGGGATCGCATCCCGCGTGTTGCAGTTCCTTTCCACGTTATTCTCTTCCTAACCACAGCCATCCCGTTGTTGTCGGCGTCTCCTGCGTGTGGCAGTTCCTTTCCCCATTCCTCTTTTCCTAACCACAACCTTTCCCCGTTCTTCTGTTCCTAACCACAACCGTCCCGTTGTTGTGGCCGGCGTGTGGCGTTTCATGTCCCCGTTGTTGGGTGCCACAGAGACGGCGGATCGCGTCCCTGCGCCTGGGGTCCCGCGTGTGGCGGTCCGTCCCGTTGTTGTCGCCGGCGTTTGGCGTTTCATTTCCCCGTTGTGGCATCCCCCAGAGCAGCCTAGTGTCATGGCAGTTCGTGAAAGCTGTACTCAAAATAAACGAGAAAATCGTGACCTGTACACGAATCAATAAATCAAAATAACGTGACCATTTCACGAACTGGCATGAGACCGGGTTGGAAACACATATCAGTGATTTAGGATTTTTTTTTTTATCTACGCACGGAGAAAATTCACAAGTGGTCCAGACCTGTCGTTTGAGTCATGTACTAATAGTCTGCCTTTCTCCGCATGGGAGATTCTTGTTCTGCATAATAAGAGTCATAAGTTACTTTAATCAACTAAAATTAAAATTAAATTATAATAATTCTATATTAATTGCCAATTCACTGGAGGTTTGACCACACCGATTTGTTAGCAACTCCTATGCTGTGTCCGAATTAGGAAACTTCCTTAAGTACACTTCCATGAAGTACGCTGTGTACACATGTACTACATACTTGCGAATTGAATTTCGAAAGGATAGTGCTGTCTCAAATAGCACACTGCCGTTTGCAGTCTACCAGAAATGATGATCGCAATGATTGACTACTGCTTCTTATTCTTTTGATGGGGGGGAATTGCAACCCATAGAAGCCGCCGCGACCTACCAAAATATCTGCCGGCTTGTTTTCTCACTTCAATTTTATTTATTTTATTGTTGTTTTTACTGTTTCTTGCTTGTGCGTGCCCCATGCAAGGTGGAAATTCCGCCGCTGCCATGTCCTGCATCTTCCTTGGCTGCTATTTTCACAAGTTGTCCCTCCCCTTCCGCTGCGTAGCCAAGATGCCGACCACACAGGGTGAGAAGTGTCCAGCGTTCCACACTCAACTTTTCATACTGCACCGTATTTTCCCATACTGTGCACTCAAAAAATAGCAAGTGTACATACAGAAGTACGCAAATTGCGACAGAGCACTACAAGTCAGTAGTTGCTGGAAAAGACTGCTGCCTCTGGGTCTTTATAAGCAAGTGATTGTCCAGGTGAAAATCTTCTGTTATATAGCCTGACTTGCAACATCATAGTTAATATATTCATTTTGTCCTCTCATCTATTCTTCTTTTTCCTCTTTGCTGACATGTGAATGAAATGGAGCAGAACCCACAGCTTCTTATAGCTTTTTGGGTGCACTGACTATGCTAATTACTCATAAACAAACACCTACTCATGTACATGTGGCATGTATCAAGTGCAAATAAGCAACTTGCAGCACATTTGTCCTATTATGAGAGTTTTGCTAAATTAGACTTGGAACACTCCCAAGGAAGTCTGACAGAAAAAAAGTGAGAGCGAGTACAGAACAAGAATACACAAACATTCTTGCTTGAGGCCCAGTGAAGGTTGGTAAGGAGGATACATGCACAGTAAGGTTAAAGAGGGGAGTAAAAGGAAGAAGATAACGGTTTTTATTCTAATTCATAAGAGCTCCTTATGTCAAAATATCCTAACCTTTCATTCATACTACACTTTTCTCTTCTGGATTTTTAATGTAATAGGCTAAGTGAATGCCCAAATTTTGCGACAACATGCTAGTTTATTGCTACAATATATAAAGACCTGTCCACATAGTCGCACATTCACACACTTTTATATCATTCCAACTAGTCTCCCTGGCAATGGCGTATAGTTCTGGATCTGACCTGACTAAAGAGGCCAATTCCTCTCAAGTGAATCCATGCTAAACGGCACCGTTCCTAAAGCCTGATCCAAAACTCCGGGGTCATGGAGGTAAAATGAGATCAACTTGTAAGAGAAGGGACTGGGTTAGTACACCATTTCTGCACTAAGTGGTATCAAGCTCATGTCTATAAATGTGTAGATATGACGTACAGCCATATGCAGCTATTTAACTATCCTTCATTTTACTACATGCTAGCTGGGCTCGCTGCACTTCTGCTCCATCCTCAAGAGTGTTGTTTGTCAGACATGGTTTTGTTCCCCTGTCATCGGTCGAAAGGAGAGCAATGAATGAAACCAGCCTTCTACAGTGACAACCACTGTACAAAAACACAACATTGTGGACACACACACACTTTCACACAATTGATTTGACCTCAACACACACTTGTTGACAATTTAGTTTGCACTCCAGCTCCTTTCCTCCAGTTTCTTGCGCAAACAATGAGGCACGGACCAACGCAACCCAGCATGACAGGAGCCGGTAGAATAGTTGTAGAGAAAGAGGAGAAGAAAACAAACAACTAGCAGCAGAAGGAGAAGGGCCATGACTCTTGACCAAATGTCCAACAGATGTTGTGGGTCTTCTTCCAACTCCATGTCCGATGGCATCATGTGTAAACGTCCAATGGGAAGAAAAGGTTGAGGGGGCTTTCACAGTCTGTTAAAAGAATGTGTTTGATTTGTTAAGGCAGGTAAGGAGTTACCCAAGAAGACTTCAGGTAAACAAAAATAAACCGTGCCAAACTACTCACTACATTCTACTAAACCTATTGGAATTGGAATAGTTTATTTTAATTTCTCTTGTTGCCTACATTTCTAATGTGGCAGGAGGACAGATGACCAAACTGTATAATAAATGAGCTGCCTGTTGAGCGGGTTCATGAGCTTTTTGTTTACAAGTCCAGGTTCACTTGTATAAAGAAAATGTGAAACCCAATAATTTAAAACAAGACTAAAAGTCAAAGCAGTCTCTGAGGCTGTTATTAGGCACAGCTGTGCTTAGAGCTAAATGCTAAGCATGGCAACATGCTCACAACAGTGTTGCCAACTCCTTTCGAATGAAAGTAGCTAGCACTAGCTTCAAAAGTACCTGAAAGTCGCCAGATGACGTTGCACGCTCATTTGCTTTTAGGTGACGTCAATGAGCGGTCATTTGCTAAAGGTTAGTGGTTGCAGACAGGGAGAGATCACCTAAAGTCATATAAAAGGTAGATAGAGAAATATTTAGCCAAATAATCACAAACTCACTATAGGAACATTGTACATTCAAAGTAAAAAAAAAAGTAAAGAAAAATGTACATAGGGAGGGAGAAGATGAAATGGACTAGCTTCACGGGGATAGCGTCAATGTAACCATAGAAACTCACTACAACTGAACTTCGCTCCTGCAGTGAGTGGCGTCTAGCGAGAAAGTCACGAACTTCGAACACTGGCTCACAATGACTGTTTACATGCTGATGTTTAGCAGGTATCCTGTTTGCCATGTTCTCCATCTTAGTTTGGCATTTTAGTATGCTAACAATTGGTAATAAGCACTAAACAGAAGCTAGCTAAAGCTGCTGAAAATGTCAATAGCCTTGAGTATGTTGTCATGAACCAAAGTATTGGACACATTGAAAGTTCGTACTGATAATGGCACTGAGGAAAAAATACAGGAACACCAAATTTGTCATAATAAGTCAGGAGGATTCATCCTCTTGGGGCCATGAATGAATTTTAGTATATTTTACTCTGGAACAAAGTAGTGGTCCAAATTGAAAGTAGTGCAGCCACGCTGCTAGCATGGCTGAAAATAAACTCTGCTATTCTTCAGCCCAAAAATCGACTAGTATCGCATTGCCAGACCTTTCTCCACAGCGCTGGGTAGTAAGGTCTGGCTGCACCACTCATACATTTTGGAAAAAGATTTTTAAAAAATGCTTTGAGTTGTTAGCATTTCTTTAAACCAGTCACATCGTCTTGGGTGGCGCTAAGCTCTGGACGCAGCGACGGTGCCTCTGCAAAATAGTCTAAATGAAGTTTATTGTTCACACAATACAGTAACGTGAGCTATTTGAATTAGCTGGATACATGGTTAAACGTAATTTGCTCTTACCAGTGTATTCCCATGTGTACTTTGTCCACAGCAATCCTCTCCAATCATTCCCAAAACATTCCATTTAGATAGTAAATGCCGTAAACATTTTCTTTGTAAATCTCTAAAATCATTCCCTGAAAGAACCAAGCAGGTCTGCCCTCAATTCATATTGTCTTCAAAACGTCAACACACAGAGCAGAAAGTGAGGGACATCTGGCGCGTGAGGCAATTGTTTTAGAAATGTACTTCCGTTGATCCAGGCCAAAAAATCGACAAACTGTAGACTTGATCACACTCTAAGTTGAAGGTGTTGTGGATCCTTATGAATACACACTACATAGACTCATTCACATTCACTTGATTTCCTGTCATTAGAGAAAGTGTTAACTCAATGCAGGCAGCATGTGTGTGGGTAACCAAAGCAGTCTATCATATGTATTTCTAAGGCTTCAGCGTCCGTCAATAAAGGGACTCACTCTGCTCCTCGGTAACCAGGCTTAGCACCCCATCACACACTCCAGAATGGACGGACCTTATCCCTATCGGCCCAGAGGGTGGGCGAGTGCGTTTGTGTGTGTGATTACATGTGTGTGGTTGGCGTGTCAGGGACCATAAGCTAACGGGGATCGGACCTCAACCATGTGAGCCAGCTCTCAGAGTTCAGCTCATGGTATCAGACACCTCAGGGGAAATATGAGGGTATTTCATTTCAAGGTAACAGTAAGTAAACAAGAGAGAGGTAGTCATATACAGTACACATGTACACTTTAAATTAAAAAGCCTTCCATTTGAAACTGCAGCACATTGCGTCAGGGTGTGGCTATGGCAAAGGGTGGAAATCATAAAGAAAATCATAAAACGCTCCATGGGAATTTATAAGGTGACCAGAGCTCATAGGGTGACCCAAAGTGAAGGGAGGGTTTAAGGAGCACTATCCGGTTTGAATCTGACTTTGATCCCGTCGCCTTATCCAGCCCTTCCTCTCCCTCTTTCCTTCTCCACTTCTACCTCATAGGCACCTCATCATCTTGTTAGAGGCTTCAGCAGGCTTTTGGTTGCCGGACAAGTGTAAGACGCTGCAGCTGCAGCTGCAGCTCGGAGAACACACTATTTAACTCTCTTGACTTCTCATCCTGTGTGCCCTTAGATTCAGGAGAAGATGATATTTCAGGGAGAGCTTTCTGCAAAGCATATCAACATTTCCTTTCTTGACCTTCCAGAGGATACTGTATCCTCTGCTTTTCTCTGCGGTTTTTCCACCTTTCACCCTCTGGTATTTTCCTTCTACAGACTCTCTCTCCATGATCTATTTTCCTGTCTTCTCGTACCCAGGCTCCTCTTCTTCCCCCCTCTCCCAAGGGGTCTCATCTTCTCTACTGTATCAGCCATTCATTATATTCCACAATTCTCAAATAATGCTGCCTTCCCTGTATCTGCTTAATGATCATAAGATGCATCTCTGTGCTCAGCATCTCAGATGTAGCCACTGCAGAAAGCTTTTTTTTTTTCTCCAATCATATTCTTTTTGAGCTACGCTTGCAGCTCTACTCCATCCCCCAGACAATGTTTGGACAAATATTTGTTGTCATTGGAAGTGACGAGGAATATTTTGGGGGACGCATGAAGGATTAACTCCCAAATATCTGTCACTGCAGCTTCCTAAAAAGAAAAAAAAGGCACAGTGTTGCTCAACACCGAGACAACATAGTTTCGAAACAGGGGCAATTAAAAGTGATAAAGCTGTTGGCGAACCAAGAGGTTTCCCGTAATTAAAATTAGGCATTGGCACTCACTGGGGCTAGTATCAAAACTCAAGTGAAGGCTGTTATTGGCAACACATTGTTCACCACAGATTGGAGTTCAGAAACTCGATCGTCCGTTGGACGGTGAAGCAACATTTTAGCAGAGAAAGAGGTGGTCAATGAAGCGGATAATATTCATCTCTTGGACACACACGAGTCTCCGGTGGACTTGAGTGCATATGCATGCATTCACACCAACACACACTACTTTATACAATTGTATTTTTTCCTATTCTATTCTGTGGAATTAAGGCATTGTCCACTTATCTTATCAGTAAGACAATGTTAATTGTCTAAAGTTACATTGACATCTCTTGTTCCGCTTGCTTGTGCTTCAGGGCATAACCAAAGAGTCTTGTGTTCCTTCTCGGTTTGACCCTCAGCTCTCTGCCAGTGTCTTGCATAAAGCCCAAAAAGTTACGGGTTCATCTGGGGATCGTAAAAGGTACAAGGGGATTGATTTCGCGTGGCAGTGATTATCAAGCATGTGCCAAATGTTCCGAGAGTGAGTAGGTTTTCATTTCAACCAAGCGGCTGATTTTTCAGATTAGTACACCTTTTGGTGGGAATGGGAGAGACAAATTACTGGAAGCAGCTGCTGTGCTGTTTGGTTGTAAAGATGCTTGCATGTGTCTGGTTCTGGTTCTAACTGAAATGAAAGAAGTCTCTGTCACTCTGTCTGTTCTTTTCTCGACAACCGTTTATCCAATCGACTTCACACTTGGCGGGTGTATTGCTGAGAACCCAAGAAAGTGTAGTGTCAAGTGTAAGCTCCTGAGATCTACGGGACCTATTTATTAGTAGTGCTTTATGCACACACTGTGTAGTGTTTTGAGATGGGACCCGTATTAACATCGCTCGATACCAGACATGTATAAAGTATTACAGACCCATACTTGAGTAAAAGTACAAGTGCTCTATCAAAAAAGTGACTTGAGTAGAAGTTGAAGTGCTCTTTAAGCACCACAACTTAAGTAGAAGTACTAAAGTATTCAACATTTTTTGTACTTGAGTATTGCAAGTAGTTTATTATTTTAAAATGTACTACTCAAGTACTGAAAGTAAAAGTATTGTGTTATGTAGTTACTAAAGAAAGCAGTCAAAATTTGAATATCATATTGTTTATATTATGTCAAATGTTTAGCCAAGGCTGTAGACAAAGGAATCAACAAATATTAAATATATAATATTATTATTATTAAAAATAACAAATATTAGCAAATACTGAAATAAAATGTACAATTATCACACTGTGCAAGTAAAATAAACATCCTCTCCAGCACAGTAACAATTAAAGCTCCAAAAAATGTATCACACACTAGCTAGTAACATGTATGATGTACAGTGAAAAGTTAGCAAGCTAGCAAAACACAGATAAACTAACAGCTTCACGTAACTAATGTAGCCGTAACTACACACACTGTAACCTACACAGTCTCCGTAGTGTGAGGAATTCACAACAGTAACGAGTAACGATGCAGCACATAAAAAATGTATTGGAGTAAAAGTATTAAACTTATTGAATATATGTACTCAAGTAAAAGTGGAAGTAGGAGAAATAAATAATACTCCAGTAGAGTACAGATACAGCCTTTTAGTACTTAAGTACAGTAGTGAAGTAGTTCTACTTCATTGCTATACATTTCTGCTCGCTACAGATCATTCAAGTACAGTTGAAGAAAGAGAGACTTGAGAAAGTGAATATATTACATTGTAGCAGACTTAAATATTTCAAGCATCAGCGATGTAACTCTTGGGATGAACGCTTTTGTTCCTGGATATAGCCTGGTCCCAAATCGCTAGCTGTTAGCAAATGACGCGTATACTCTATGCCTCTATGCCTTGCTAGGGGACACAATGGCAGCTGTATTGCTCAGCATCCAATAAAGCCCAGTGCTGACTGTAAAGTTTTTTGGATGTGCAGTTCTCGAGAAAGCTGCAAGCAGCAATACCGGACGCCAAGCAATAGGCCTGTTCAGAACAGGCACATTTTGAACAGGCACTGCACTAGTTATACAAATACGTAATGTGATAGAAGTTGTTCCTAGTAACAAATCCTCAGATAATTATCAACAAACTCAACAGTTTCCCTCAATTACATGAAGCATTTTAGCGTCTTTAAGCTCAGTGTTTGGTTTTATGACCCACAACTTTAATGTTTGGAGTTCCCTTTCACCACTCATTAACGTCTTTTCCAGCAGAACCTCTAATAAACCCAATGCATACTGCCTGTGTAACAGCCTGGAAATACGAGATAGAAATGATCACTCAGACAACGATGTTTTCTCTCCGGTAGCTTCACCGAGAATTGTTGTATTTCAAATAAATACAAAAAGATATTTGAATGCACAATTACAACAATTACTCGCTTTCAGGTGAACATTAACAAAAATAGTAAAAATAGTCAAAACAAAAGCTTACATATACACCCTTAAATATACTTTAAATAACCAAAACATTATTTAAACATAAATTTCTCTGTAAAGTCTTCCGTACTTCAAATGAACAGTTTCCAAAAATAGCAACACAATACACGGTCATTTTTACTACACACATCCATTAAACCTTTCGAGCTCTGTGTGCGGCAGTCGTTTAGAGTCTGTGCATACATACACCACGAGGACCTTTCATGTCCCACCTGTGCCAATCTGTAATGGCCGCTAGGAGTCACGCTAGACTGGTAATATTTCACTAAGCACTTAACATGAATATACAGCTTCTAACACATCTAAAACAAACAACATAAACATTCATTTTCATACCTGGAAATGCGAGATAGAAATGATCACTCAGACAACGATGTTTTCTCTCCGGTAGCTCCACCGAGAATGAGGCATCGCGCTGAGAGCTCCCGCTTCCGACCTTGCAGACATAACTAATCAATCACGGATCAGTTTTCTCAAAAAGGTTAAACTAACAGAACACAGATCTGAAATCTTTAACAGGTAGCTACAGCCTACATAGATAAATGTTCTCAAACAGTATTTACTATGTTAAACATTTTAGAAACGTTTTTTACCTCCTTGAAAGGACCAACAGTTTAACAAACTTTTTGTGTTTACATTTACTTTAATGAATTTACTTTACTATGATCTCTTTGATCTTTGACTGAACAATTTCAAAATTGTGTATCGAATCACTCTATTACACATGCACATAACCAAATTAATGATAAAATTAGCAACAATCTGGTGAAAATAGTAGAGCCAGGTATTTCATTCAGGAGTTGGTAGAGACCAAAACAGAATATTGGACTTGCGTTCATTGGGTGGTGTCAGGGACCAAGCAGTTAGGCAAGAAGAGTCACAAGAGGATTTCAAAAAAGGGTTTTTTATTTTACCCACAAAATCATTACAACAAAATAAAGATAAAGTTTAGGCCCTTAAAAGAGGTCAAACAAACAAACAAACAAACCGAACTCAAGCTCTGAACATAACAAACTCAAAACCACAACTGACCTCCTGTAAAAGAAACAAAGGGGACTTATACACTGGCTGATCGGACCAGGTTTGACACCCAGGGGAAGACTAACCATAACACTAATATATAAATTACAAATAACAAAAAAAACAACTAAACACTTATTCCAAAAGAAATGTAATCTTAAGTAACATCAACCGAATAAATGTACTAAATACAATACAAATCAAAACTCAAATATCTTGGGAAAAAATAAAGCTACCCCCCCCCCAGACATAACAAGTAGTGGTAGAGTCCAATTTGGCCACCACCCCTATAAAGCTGCTGTTGTTCCAGACGCCACCCCTTTGTCCCAGCAGCCTGCATGCCTCACTCCAGGGTGTTACACTGGTAAGCTCAAAAGAAAACAATTATAGCAAAAAAAAAAAACAATCCAAAACTAATAAAGTATATATGTAAATGTCCTGTACATTATTTAAACTAAATAAATGTTTGCAACAAAATATATAATGTGTCTGAAAAGGTATATAAACCAATCTTAAGGAAAACAGCATGAACTAAGATAAATGTGAGTGTATGAGGTTACCGCCTTTAAGATGGCTGTGTGGCCACAGCTGTGGCCATCACAGGTGGACAGAAATCCGACTCCAAATGAATGCTAAAGTCTATTGGATGTGTAGATAGGCTTCCATTTAATCAAACCACATTTTTAATTGAAATTACCAGCAAACCAACAACTGACAGGAAACAAATCATGCGTACACTAAACGTGGTGCAAAAGACAAACACAGGGGAAAATGTAAGGCAAAGTTCAACACTGGACCTCATTTCAGTATTGCCATGCCTTGCTTACAACTTGTCCAATCATCTAAGTTTTTGTTTCTGTATTTGTAGTAATGTCTAAGCAGTTGCGTTGGTGAGTACAATGTTATCACAACCAATAGAAATGACTACACTACAAAACTGGGATGCAAGTAATACATTGAAATTATCCCTTAAAGTTCAAATCATCCTGTTTTTCTTTGTCAGTCTCAGCTGATCAGCCAGTCAAAGCCCTCTGTACCTCTGGACAGGCATTGTAAACGAAAGGTACGTCAGGGGAGGGAGAAAATGATTACAGGCTTTAAAACTCAATGTTCAGTTTCACCAGGCAATTGTTTCCCCAGAGCAATTAGCTTCTCCTCTCTCTCTCTCTCTCTCTCTCTCTCTCTCTCTCTCTCTCTCTCTCTCTCTCTCTCTCTCTGCTAAGAGGGTGTTTCTGGCCTACAGCAGCTTGGCTCACAGCACACTGGGTGAAAAGACACAGGAGAGTCAGTGTGGGGTGGACAGAGGTGTTAAATACAGTTGCGTAGCCACGAAATACGCGTGTGTGCGCGCGTGTGCTGTGATTGCAAAAGAAACCCAGAACAAGGGGAGGGATAGAGCCAAAGAGGATTGTGGAGGATTTGTATTCATTTCCACTCATTTTTCACTTGAGAGAGGAAAGTTTGAAGAAGTTTTGCGGGGTGCATGGTCAGCTTAAAGTATTTTTTTTTTTGGCTTTGTGGTTAGCACAGTTCCATGATGGCGCAACCAGGGATTGAGTAACCCATGGCTGTGGTTTAAAAAATCATGTTGGTTCCATTGTGGTAAATGGAAAAAAAAATTATATCCAAACTAATATTTTCTTGAAACCAAGAGAGAGGGGGTTATTTAATACCTCCCAACACAACAAAGGCTATAATTAAGTGCAACTATGGCAAGTCCTTTGTGTCTGCATGGTCAGATATCACTTCCTAACAACCAACCACAACATTTGAGGTGCCATGCAGCTCGTGAAGTTGCTTTATGACAACTCAGGCTTTTAAAGATATTTCTTGAGGGTGATAAGGCGAACACATTCTCACTCCCAGTGTGTCAAAAAGCGACGCTTGGTCAGGTGCCTTTGGCATTTTTGTTACTGACGCAAAAAGTCTCCTTTACCGACACAGTCAGACGCACTGAGGGCCAGATGTACGTACATTTGCGAATCTAGCGTTATCAGCGCCATGGCCAACCCACAGAAAGCGCACGCTGTGATACTTAAGCTCACATCGTATTTACCTAATCAGCGCCTTTCTCCGCCCACTATACCGTAAATTGTGCGCATCTTTCTATCATGGCTCAGCCACCAAGTCAGTCAAAACAGCGAAAACAAAGATTTAGTTATAACGAAGTTGATCTGCTTGTTCATGAGGTAACAGCTTGATGCATGTTAGATCGGCATTAGTGGTGGGGAAATGTATGTATTGACTAGTGCGCTGTAGCAAAGCGTTAAGTACTGGTGCTATGATACGGCTGAGTGTAGACTGCGATATTCCCACTGCTGATGCTATGACTGTTTGAAATGATCCTGATGCCAATATTTGTAATGTAGGAGGAGTTTAACAACTGCCAAAATGGAATGTGAACGCTGAGTCGGAGATTCTATGTCATCTTTGATTTCTTCCAGTAACTGTAATATTGCATGGCTGCTTAATCTGTAACGCTTAATGATTTTGTGTTCACTCAACTGAAAAAGTGTGATCCTTGAGGCAAAAATCTTTCAGCTCGTCTCCTTGGCCTATCTTCGTCTTGCTCGGATTACTGCTGCCATTTCACCAGGAGGCATATGCGAGGAAACCTGCTTGCGGCTGGTTTACACCTGCTTTTAAGGCGCACTTTCACGGGCGTTTTTTTTACATACCGCGGAATACATAATTAGGTGCATTTTTACGCTTCTCTTCCCATCTCTTGAAACTCCCACTTTCCCCTTCACCCTCCCATGAATAATATGCATGACACGGAAAAGCTCAATTTGCCATTTTCAGTCCCCACGACAGGCAGTTTGCACTTTTATCTGTTCGTACATACCTCGCTAAACAAATACGTGTTAGTACATCTGGCCCTGAGGCTGTCAACTAATGTGTGCTTGGTCGGGACTTTTGGTGTCACATTTTGAAGGTCTGGGTTGGGACTGATTTGGCGTCATTTAAAACAATTATGTTTAACTGACATGAAGCACAGGGATGGGACTGTTACTCTCTGGTCTCTTGGGTGAAAGTCCTGTTTTTTTTTACTCATCCACCACCACAACCTCCCTTCTTATGCAGATTTTCATACTACTCGCTACCGTTGTTGCTCCTAATATCATCTTACAGCGCAGCAGTCGAGCTTCTGCTCTACCCGGTGTATCCCATACACACGCTAAAGGGTGATTTTTGCGTCAGAATCTGACGCTGAGAGACTGTCGACTGACTGAATTGTCAGTATGTGACGTGTTGGGAATGAGAACGGGTTGATAAGGTATGTATAATCGTGGTTTATTTTACTAAACAGCATCTGTGTATAAGAAAGAAAAAAAAGGGGGGGGGGGAGTAGGAGATGAGATGATGAGACAACAAAGAGAGAAATGGGAGAGAAGGAAGAAGAAGAGGAAGAAGCTGTGCAGTTGTCAGGGTTCGTGGTTAGGGTCAGCAGGTTGAACAGTAATCAAGTTTTAATGTGAACACATCTCTGGAGCTGACTGACTGGAGCATCATTTACTAACACACACACACACACACACACACACACACACACACACACACACACACACAACACACACACAACACAATTACCCAAGTGCCCAAGTGCTTACCATAATCAGCATCCCACCACAATCACCAATCACTATCAATGGCCTTGCAATCACTGGAACAGCGCTCCAGCCAGTCAAATGATGGATGAGCGGTGATGTCATCAGGATGTTATCATCTGGTTGGCTAATAACAGGAAGTTTTCAGAGCAGAGGTCGTGGCCTTCAGGAGTTTGTCTGTGCCTTCAATCTGAATTGCTCGGTGGTGTTCTGTAGCGAAAGTGAAAAAGACTTGAGTCCATGTGTACGTAAAAGACACTTATACTATTGTGAGTTTGTAGTTCAAGTTTGACCATGTAAATTATAGTTTGACAAAATAATCACAGTTCCAGCTAGTTTTTTCTAGGACTTTTCAACACAAGACTGGCGATTTAGCCATGCAAACATCTACAAATATTATCAGGGTGGATGGGTGGGTCATAAAACACAGGACTTTCAAGAAATGGAGCGGAGTTCGCTTCCCGGGAAAAACAAAAGACTTTCACCCAGGAAATGAGTGTTCCTTGGGACTTTTTCCTAAACATAAGTCATTTTGGGGCCTAAACTGTCATCACCACATAACGCTAACAAATCGCCTGAAGTTAACCGTACTGTCCGCCAAAACGACTGGCAGCTTGCAGTGTCCTGTACCCGGCTCAAAGTCACCTGTTCTCAAGTTAATTGAACCATCAAGTACCTCTAAGACAACGGGGCACCATGTGGAGCACCATGCAGACCACCGTAGCCGGTGTCCCAGAGCTCTGTAGCAGCTTAACGCATCTACTAAGTGCCGCTGATACGACCAAGCTGTGACGGAGGTCTGTGGCCGGTGTCACAAAGCTCTGTAGCGGCTTAAACAACTAGCAACTGCCGCTCAACGTCATGGAGCTCTTAGCCGGCCACTGTAGTCGGAATCAGGTGACCATCCGGCAGTCTCGTAGTTTCGTTGGTTATCATACGTTTTGGTGTGCCTACAGTTTCGTACTATATCATACAGACCTGTTCATGAGAATGAGTTGGATAGTGATAGAGCAACGGGCCACATAAGATGGAGGTCAGGGTGGATGGATGGGTCAAGAAAACATCTGACTTTAACACGGGAGATGCTGTTAATTTCCAACGTGTTTATTATTGTATCTGTGACCAAAACGGTCACCTTACATTAAAGAAATAGTCATTTTTTAACCCTAACTCTTTCCCTAAACTTAACCAAGTTGCCTAGTCGTATGCCTAGAACTAACCAACCATAACCATAGTGTTGTCACATGATGAAACTGATTCACCAGTTCTGCAAGGTGAACTATAGTTAGGATAATATGATATAGTTAGATAATTATAGTTATACCATGGTTGGGTGAATACTCAATTCTGATTGGCTGCAGGGTGTCCATAAAAAAGTGGTATAGTACACCTACTAAAGGAGTTCTGGTGAAATTGACCGTTTACCGTTCTAAATTAATGTGCTACAATAAAAGAGAAAAGAAAATGTGAATCTGTTATTTCCAACGGTGCTTTAATGCCTTATCCTCTGAACACCACAGGATGACGCTAACACACAAGCTGCACGAAGTAAGTTACACTGCCTCTCTGAACTTACTTTGTTCTACAGCGAGTAACGTTATCTCACATCCCGTTTGCTGTTCAGATCGCTTCTTCCGGCTGCAGCCGGCAGCACACATCGCGGATAATTGCTCGTGAAAATCTTTATATTGTTTTGGGGACAATGACATGTCTGATAGCTAGCTTGTCTTGTTGTTAAACATACTGTCAAATTATATTTACTGATTGTCAACTGTACACAATGTTATTGACTTTGGATCTTGCTAGCATAACGTTAGCTTTCTGGCTCGTAGCTGTCTGAGCCGAAGGGTTTTATGAGCTGAGCGGACTAGAAATGTCTCCCGTTGCTACGCGTGGCAAGTCGAATCTAAGGCCCGTCCTATCTACTGGAGCAGTGAACAGCGTTTGCATTGCATAAGAACCTTATAGGATGGGAATGATTGTTCCAGGGATTAGTCAAAACCTCAGCTGAATTGTTTGAAAAAACTTTGTATTTTGATTGTAAAACCCATTAAAACATAAATGAATGGTCTTAAGGCATGTCCCTTATCAGGTAATTAATGGACTCTGCTGCACGTTGGACGGTCCTGGCCTCGCCGTCGTCCATTCATTGATAATGGACAACATGTCGGGCATTAACCCTTACACAAATGCTTCTATGTGTTTTTTTTACAATTGACATTTTGTCATTTAATCTGGAGGACTTGTTGACATAATTTGGGTGGGAGTGATGGTTATATGACACATTTTTCTTCACTGTAGTACTTCTTTCTGCTATAATGCAGAATAAAACGAAGACGAGAGGCATTGATGAAAAATTATGCTCACTGTGGAGAAATAGCTTTCAGTTGTTAAGAATACACATCTATTTGTTTCTCAAAACTGACGTATAAGTCCTAAGATTTGATTTCGATGTGGAAAACAAAGCCCTGATACAAACACGGGATAGCTGCCGTCTGCATAAGGCCAAACACACATGTAAGACGCACACAAGTCAGTGTTTCATGTTCAACTATTTGATCTTTTTTAATGTATTTCTTTTTCTCTTTGACAATAACTCTCACAAGTTCAGAATGAGTCTAGTATGTGAAAAAGTTACAAGAGCCTTCACTGCTTTCTAAAAAAAATGTAAGAAAAAAAATACATAGACCTACCTTTTTTTTTTTCTTTTCTCCCGCACTCCCAAAAATAATTTTCAGACAGTGCTTTAAGTACTGTGAATTTTATCAATTCAAGTTAATAACGTCACACACTAATATCTAAGTAAAATGTATTTCATGATTGTACTTTATTTTTTATAAAGTTGTAAAAAGTAGTTTTAGAAGTGTGCTCATGTGAAAAAAATATTACCTTACCCACTGGGACAAACCATTGTTTTGGTTATGTGAGGTGATTGTTTGACGTCTTAGGGTATGTAACAAGCATAAACACTTTCATTTGCGCCATTGTTTTATGCAAACTAATTTGTGAAGTTTAGAAAGAATGAAGAATGCAGACATTACCTCAAGGTCTGATGATGTCTAATAATTATTAGCCATGTGCCCTTTTCAGCACTTCTATGTGTTTGTTTGTTTTAATTGCAGCTTATATTCATTATAGCATTGCATTGAGGAATAACACAAGATTAATAAATAACATCATGGGAAAAAAATCTCAGGTGCAATAATTTCTATTTTCACAAATAATTGTATACAGTGTATGTTTCCAGTGAACTTGCAATTATAATTTCATGTATTTTAAATAATTTATATTAATATATTATATTATTATATTTATATTTTAAATTGTTCTACTTTATATATTTATATTTCTATACAAACCGCTATTCAAAGTCTTTCATTCCGTATGCTATCAGACTTTTAAACCTGGACAATAGTCTCTTGGAATAAACATCTTATTTTGTTATCCTGAGGTCTGTACTGCCTGTGTTCCATTTGTCTGGGAACCTTATTTATTATTAATTCTATCAGTGTTCTTAACTTGAATTGAACTGAACTGTGTTCATGTGTAAATGTTTTTTGGATCTGTAGACTGTTAAAAACTGAATTGCCCTTTTTTGGGTGAAATAAAGTTGTTTAAAAATATAGTTTTATATATTATTTTCTTTTTTTTACTGTACTTTTTCTTATATTTTTTTGTAGAGCTTACCCTAAGAGCAATGCAAAAAAAAATGACAATGTACTTGTACGGCTCTGTACCTGTGCAAATGGCAATACAATCTATTCTAATGTATATCCTAAAGGCTCCAACAAGCCTGCCATACTATGGCTGACCAACACAACAACACAGGGACCCTTCATCATGACACACACGCGCGCGCACACACACACACACACAGACACACACACACACACATTGAGAGGGTAATTAATCAACGTCAGACCTCCCTCCTCTCCTCCCTTCATCTGTCCATCCCTCACTGTCGTCATCCATCTTTCCCTGCCACTCTTCTGTCCATTACTTTCACACTCTGTCCTTCAGTCTCTGTATCATTAGCATCCGTCAAACTTTAATTGTTTGCACTCTCTCGAGTGAAGGGCACGCTCTAGATTCAGCATTGAACTCAGGTCATTTTCGACTTCAATTTTCCATTTAGTAGTAGCACAATGATATCTAATGAGGTGAAGTTTATAGAAACAATAAAGGACGCCATCAGCAATCTGTACCTTTTGTGTTCAATGTACATTTTTGAAATGTTTTGAAGACAGATTTAAGTCGGACGGAGGCTTCTTCTTCTGTCTAACTTTAAATGTGATGTTTGCCCCACAGCTGCTGTGCTGTCACTCCGTCTCCTGTAAGAACAGTTTGGCAGGTGCAGGACAAATGCATAAAGAGTGACAGCTACAACCGCTACTGGTGTGTAGCCACATAATGAGAGGCCTCAGTCTCAGTGACAGAGAGACAGTCGGCAGAGAGTTTTGATTAATGACTGTTGTTCAATCTGAAATGTTATGAAGCCACTTGTTGTTACCGCTGTAATATTTGTATTCAGGGACAATCAGGAGTAAGGCAAGACGTTGTTCTGTCTGACAGGATCCCCAACTGATGTCGCTTTAACCAGCGCAATACACCTACCATCTGTCTGCCCTGCATGCATGATTTACTAGCCTGGTCCTACCAGACTCTGGTACATTTCATTTGTACAGAGAGTCTGGCCACTCTCTATTGACATGTGTTAACTTCCTTGAAGGCGGGTGCTCTGTTGAAGTTTAAAACTATTGGATCTGCCCAGAGCCACTCTGGATCTGCCATAACCAATCGCTAACGTTTGGTCGTGACGTAAGCTTAGCATCGCTAGCGTTAGCCTTAGCCAACTCCTTCACCACTAACGGAGCGAACCACTTTAAATTTGGGTATGACGTTTAGACCAAAAAGCATGGATTTCAAGCATTTCTTCAGCCACATCTTTCTACAATAGTCGAGAACCCATTTGCAGTTATGTAAGCACATAATGTAATCTGAAAACTTCTGCCCTGATTAAAAAAACAATGCAACTGATCTCAGCTGGTATTCTGTCTGGAGTGGAATGGAAATGTATAAGTGTCCCCAAACTTTTGACCGGTAGTCAAGGCTATTTTGCAGAGGCACCGTTGCTCCGTCTCGCGCTTGTGATTGCTTTAAAGAAATGCCAAAGAACCACAGCACTTTTTTTTTTCTCCCATCCCAGAATGCTGTGTGGACTACCCAGACCCTCCTCCGCAGCGCTGTGGAGGAAGGTTTGGCAATGCGAGACAAGTCTTGTAGTAATAAATAAGAAAGAATAAAATTACTGCTCTCTCAGACCAAGGCCGGCTCCCATTGCTTACCTAAGGGAGCAGGCTCGTCGGCGACTGACACATCACTATATATGCTAATTACACTGAACTGATCCCTGAACAATCTTTGTCTGTGTATCCAAAGACTCATATATCTTATTTCTCTGTGCCTTTGAGCTCTATTTCAGTTAGTGCACTAGTGCACTGGGTGACTTGTTTCTTTATTACTAATGTAGGTGGGGACAGGTCCCATGTACACCGTCCTGCTGTCGCACCTACTCACCGGAGCACCACGTTCACTGCTGACATAGTCCGCAACAAATACACTATTGACTCCTGTTATTTTGCTTTTTTTCAAAATAAAACTACAGTATGTATTCATTACTTAAATATTTAAGTTTCAGTAGAAACAAATGGGCTTGGGGCTGGGAGGGGAAGTTGTAAAGTGTTGTTTTTGGTCTTTTCATGAGATTTGTTGATATCCTGTCATAAAAAACATATTTTGACTTATGCAGCTGCGAATAATAGCAAAGCAGCTTTTTGTAAGCATTTTTGGATACATTTTTATATCTACAAATGCGTTTTGACTCAAAGAAACGCACATGCCATGTTTCAATATTCAAACCTCTGTTTTTTTGGGGGTTTTTTTACGGCTCAGAGCGTATCTTATCTGTTGAATGCCTTTATGTAATATCCCATAAACAGCCATTCCAAACGCTCTAATCTTCTACTTTACATACAGTATAGTGGTGAAGATACTTAGGGCCCTATCTTGCACCCGGCGCAGCGCAAAGCCCGACGCAAGTGTCTTTGCTGGTTTAAGACCGACGCAGTTGTCAATTTCGTTTAAATAGCAAATGCACCTGTGCCCATCTTTGCGCCCATGGGCATGCTGGTCTTACAGGGAGGTGTGTTCAGGTGCATTCTTGGCGTATTGCTATCTTGAGGCAGCAGGAAGTGATCGTGCCATTGACCAACAAATACCTGGTCTAAAGTCAATAACGCAGCATTTCATTATTTTAACAGCGCATTAGTAAAATGCGCCTTGGCTCGTGCACAGCGCGCACACACTATGCTTGTTACACATACAGGGACGCACAGCAGCACACACCATTCAAAAGATTACAAATAAAAATATTACGGTGCAAATCCGCCATCATAACAGCAATGCGCCAAGGTACAAACGCGCCTGCCTTTTAAAAGGAATGGGAGATGACTCTCTGATTGGTTTATTGCATGTCACACCCAAAACACACCTTATGAATTAATGAAGACACTAAGTACAACCCTTTTGAACCATGCGCCCAGCGCACGGACCCTTTTTTCTGCCGTCAAACTAGCAAAAGTGGATTTGGACACGCCTGAAACGCACCTGCGCCAGGCGCTTCACGCAGTGCGCTTAGATCGTTAAAATAGGGCCGTCAGTTTAACTACAGGTTATCTGGTTTCATTATGATCATATAGAGCCACCGTGAGGAGGAGGGGAAAAAAATGTATGAAGTAGAAAGAAGTTTTTTAAAAAAGCATGCCATGTTCTTCCTGTACTCCTCATGAAGCCATTTCATTTCTAATATTAGTCAGCCTGGTACAAAAAAAAAAAAAAAACATTTTTCCAGCCCATATCCTTTCAGAGCCTCAGGAACTGTGCTGCTGACAGGACAGCTGGTTCTGAGAACAGTGACGGCCATGACAGAGGTCGGAGTGGGTGTGGATTGAACATACCCATACTGGAGGAAAAAGCCAACCTGTACGAAGCCATCCAAGCCACGTCTTAGGCAGCGTTCAGACAACAAATAAAATCCGTTGATTTGCCGCAGGGTTGTGTGGTGGTGGGAGTGTCACTGAAACGGCCCATTTCTGTAACGTCCTGTTGTGTTATTTAACCCCCCCAATGTAGCCCAAGAAGACTTTATATTTCACAGTTGCTGTTTTCAGTCAGATCGTTTATAGATCTCGACATTTACGACAGCACTTGAAGGCAGCTTTATTTCATGGAGGAAGAGAGAAGGAAAAGAGACAAGCGAGACAGATGGACTGTGCTTTGTTGTTTGGCACGCAGTCAGCTGTTCCTCAAACTCCTGGGCAGTTCGGTGCTTGTGTTTGGTGTTTTAAAACTTTCTTGTGGCAGCGATAGAGGCAGTGATGTTTCCTGTTTCCTGTACGGGATTCTCACACAGACAAAGTCTGACTGCCGGTTACATGAGATGGCCACAACACGATTGGCCACCACATCGTGACGTGGGGTTGCGTTTCTCCAAAAGTTGACTCAGTCTCAACTTTTTGCCTTTTTTCGTCGCCCCTCCCTGCGGCACCCACCGCCGCAGCCTAAACGCACTACCCCCAGTTCAAAATGAATGGAAAAACCTGCGTTTTTGCCGCACCGTCTGACAGCCGACACAGGCTGTGTGAATGCAGACTTACTCTGTGACAGGTCTCTGCAGCCCGGCGGGGGCCTGGACCTTTCAGGGTCTGAAACACACACACACACACACACACACACACACACACACACACACACACACACACACACACATAAACACATGCCTATGTCTGCATCGGTTTATGCATTTCGCTTACAAAACCCATCCTCCCCTCTCTCACTCTGTCTTGAAATTAAATCAAGAAGTTGCCCAGCAGTGACAGGCTGACCCACCAATGCCCTCCACACCCCCCCCCCCCCCCCCCTCCACCCCCCCAATGCCAGCTGTCAATCACGATGACAAATGAGCAGTTGATTACATCATTGGCCCTCTAATAGTCAACTGGGGACACCTCGAGAAGGATGACAGAGAACAGAGAGAGAATAAGAGAGTGAGAGATCGATAAAAGGAAAAAGAGAAGAAAGGCGAGACAGACAAAAACATGGGGGAGATAATATTTATGTTAGGGGGAAAAAGAGGCGTATAATGAGCTGGATAATGAGCCCGGGACATCCCAGTGCAACATGCAGACGAGAGAAGAGAGATCTGGTTTCCACTCCAAACCGCTGGGGGTTTCCTGACTGAGGAAGGGAAGAGCGAGGGAGGGGGGAGGAGGAGGGTCTGTGCATCCCAGGATTCCTTTGCCCACCTCCTCCTCCTCCTCACATCTCTGCTCCCTTCATCCATTCTCCCTCTACGTGTCCTAAACGCTCTCTGGCTGAGCGGCTGATGTTTTGACAGCTGACCTGCTTCTAGTTAATACTAGCAGCTATTAGCAAACGGTCCTTCATCGTCTTCACACTTTGCCACATTTCCCATGAGGCTTGTCTCGACCTCTTCTGTTTGTCTTCAGACAGAGGATAATCATGTTTGAGTTGACTTTTTCATCAGCCTTTCTCTCCTTTCGCCACGAGACGATGTCCCTCACCTTCAGCTTTCTTTGTGTTGGCATTCTAAACTTTCTTTTGCTTAAAATTCTCATCACACACTCGAGAGCCATTTTAATTCCAGAGCTCGCCTCCCTCCACCAAAACAAGTTCCTTCCTGAGGCAATTTTGCAGAAGAGCCGTTGCTCTGTCCGGCGCTCAGCACTGCCCAAGACGATTGTGATTGGTTTAAAGAAATGCCAATAAACCAGAGGCATGTATTTCTCCCATCCTGGAATGCTGTTTGGACTAGCCAGACCCTACTACGCAGCGCTGTGGAGGAAGGTCTGGCAATGCGAGACTACGTTTATAGTGACGGCCTCACTAGTGGCTGTAGTAATTATGACCGGAGCAAGGCAGAAAGTAAGGCAAAGAAGTGCCAAATGTTGGTAAGGAGGAAGGTTGAGGTGGTGAATGGGTCAAACAAACACAGGACTTTTGCCCAGAAGAGCGGTCTTCATGTCCCGCTTGAAAATAAAAGTAAATGGCAAGTGTTTTTTTTTTTTACTTTACGGACCAAACAGAGCTACATCGTGTTCTGCGTCACATGCGTAATCAGAAGTGAAGTAGCCTCTGATTATAACTCAAACCACGATCTTTTTCTAAACTTAACTAATTAGTGTCGGTGCCGAAACATAACCAAGTAGTTTTTTTCTGCCTAAACCTAACCAAACTTTTACAACGTCAATGACGTGTTTAAAACTGTTCACAGTTTTAAAGACACAACACACAATTCTACAACCTGTGGTAAGGGCCAGTGTGCACCATAGAGTCTGTTGAACTGACAGGCCCACCCCTGCTGGTATTATGCCTAATATACAAAGTGCCGGGTTCTGTATCAAGTCTGCTCGTCGTACTTTGTCAAGGAATGTTAGCATATTTTCCAAACCAAATATTTAACCGACTTGTTTTACAGCGCGTATGATTGTTTTATAGTTTAGTAGTTACTTTGACATTAATGCCCTTTTTTATGTGTACCTTCATTTCTCTGCTCTTGTTACATGAACACATTAGGTAGTGTATGTGGCTGTTGAAGGAATAATTGTGCTGGAATGCAAAAGAAAAGGAGAGCAGTGGTGCTCCACCTCTGCTGCAGCAGAGAACATGAACAGCAGGATGCTATACATGACAAAGATAAGATTGCTCCCCCCACCCAACTCCCACACAGGGGTTGGTGCTCCTCATGGGTAACGTCATCTCCTAATTCCATTTCTCTTCTCACTGCCAGGGCCATGGCCAGTGGCTGACAAAGTTTTTCTAATAAATTTACCCTGCTATCCTAATACTAATGAGAGTGAGACAGAACATGGGAAAGAACGTGGGAGGAAAATCTGGTGACCAAATGTTCTTGTCTGTCCATTTGTTGGAGCTGTACAAACAAGATCACAGGATAGCAGCGGTGATGCTGTTCAATACAAGTGTCCCACAACTATCCACCAAAGCCAAATCCTTCTGAGCTATCAAAATAATTCAAAACACATGCAGGGGAAGGCGAGTTTTCAGTAGCCAGGAAGGATGACATGAATACAGAGAAAGGGAACAGTTAACATTCAGGTTAGTGTTGTATTTTCTTACGCAATACTGAGCTCCTGCCAAGTGATCTGTTTGGCCACACTAGTCTTCCTACTGAGCTTTATTTTACTTCATTAAATGTTATTTATCCAGCAAAGATTCACTCCGCAGGCATGTTCTTTTTCACCAAATGTCCTTGCTTCACACTTTCACATATGTAGACCTGGGAGCATCCCGGTGTAACCACAGGCCGCTGTTGTTTGCACTGGGCTGCTCCACATGAACAGCAGCCAGTCCTCCAGCGATATGGGTCGTTCCTTCTTACCCTCTACTACGACCCACAGGATCACTTTCTGTCCTCATATCTAAACCAGACAACGTCGGAAACGGTTTTAAACTCAGAGGGCCCTATTTTAATGATCTATCTGCATTTAGGGCTGGTCCAAATCCACTTTTGCTAGTTTGACGGCTGAAAAAAGGGTCTGTGCGCCGGGCGCAGGATTCAAAACGGTTGTACTTAGTGTCTTCATTAATTCATAGGTGTGTTTTGAGCGTTACATGCAATAAACCAATCAGAGTGTCATCTCCCATTCCCTTTAAAAGCCAGGCGCGTTTGTACCTTGGCGCATTGCTATTATGATGGCGGATTTGCACCGTAATATTGTTGTTTGTAATATTTTGCATGTTTGTGTGCTGCTGCGCGTCCCTGTGTGTAAAAGGTATAGAGTGTGCGTGCAGTGCATAAGGCTAGGCACATTTTACTAATGCACTGTTAAAATAACAATGAAATTCTGCGTTATTGACGTTAGACCAGGTTTTTGTTGGTCAATGGCGCGATCACTTCTCGCTGCCTCAAGATAGCAATACGCCAAGAATTCACCTGAACACACCTCCCTGTAAGACCAGCACACCCATGGGCGCACAGATGGGCACAGGTGCATTTGCTATTTAAATGACGTGGGCGCTGGACAGGAAATTGACAACTGCGTCGGTTTTAAACTAGAGAAGACACTTACATCGGGCTTTGCGCTGCGCTGCATCGGGTGCAAGATAGTGCCCAAAGCCTGTGGTTTTCAACATGTCTTTAACGTTGTGAAATAGAACGAGATCGTGGTTTAGGTTAAAATGACTACTTCCGATTACGCATGTGATGCTGAATGTACGTAGTCTATATCAACGACGTTTCATTTCCGCTCCTCAGATTTCTCTGTTGCACGACTAAAACAACTTTTGAACGTACACATGTTCCACCAAAACCAGTTCCTTCCCAAGGTTATTTTGCAGAGGCACCATTGCTCCATTCGGAAGTTTGGTTTAAAGACAAAAAAAAACAGAGCATGTTTTTCTCCCATCCTGGGAATGCTGTGTGGACTAGTCAGAACCTCCTCTACAGTGCTGTGGAGGAAGGTCTGGCAATGTGAGACTACGTAAAGTAAAAAATAAATAAAAATAACTGTTTACTTTTATATTCAAACGGCGCACAAACCATGGTCTCCTGCGTGAGAATCCTGTGTTTGTTTGACCCATCCACCAACTAAATTTGCCTGCCTATGTGGAAACTTGGCACTCTTAAACTTTGTCACCTTAGTTCCTGCTTTGCTATCCGTCCTAATTACTACGACCACTGTAAACATAACTTAAGACCTATGGGAGCGTTTTTTAGGGGAAGGATAGTCTCGAATGCAAAGTCAGCCTTTGAAAAGGTGTCATCTCAAGCGATCCAGCGCTGTTTAGTGGTAGAGATGTTGCCATTGCACAGTAAGTATCAGCAGCAGGAAACCGATTGGCTCTCACATGTGTAGTTCCAATAGTTCCAATTGACCACGACGTCATCTGCTGTTAGGGTTGGTGTTTTACCCGCCTCAAAGATCCCATAGACACAGCATTGTACAAACTGTGTCATAAAGTCAACCAATAGCAAGACAACACCATAAAAATCAATGAGTCTGGCTTGCAGGTAGGTCAGAACGCCCCACGCTAGCTTGTAGATCGGTAACCTAAAGCTTTAATCATTATAGTTTGTAAATGGTAAGCTTGCACACGAACCCCACTTTTTATCATTTTTAAGCTAAAGTAACATGGTTCTTGGTTCCAGGTGATTATACACTAATGAAAACATGGTTATGATTATATTCTTATATTCCATTTCTGCCAATAGATTCCCCTAAAGCCTACACACTGCTCAATTTAAAAGGTAATAATATGTCAATGTTTTGTTCACAGCTTGTTTCTGCTGCCTCCATGTGGCCAAAAATGGAGTTATTGCAGGCTTGAGTAACGCACATTCTTGGTAGATTACTTTTTAACATGAATGCCATATATAGTCACAAATGTCTGGGTAAGTAGTAGGAGCCGCTGGGAAATGATGCGAAGAGACCAGCCTTTGGCTCTGGTTTAGTCAGAATCAGCTGTTTGTAAAGCTGTATTAGCTTCAGAAAATGTCCTTATTTCCATCAACAACATTACGTTTACATAATAGGTATTGTTACTTACAAATACACATTTTTTTCTGCCATAATATGCAAAAAGTAGCTTATTTTTCCTAAATCTACCTTACTCAGCACACATGCCATCTTTTTTGTGTGTTTTCATTTGCGTCCATAATCCCAGTAAAGAGCACACTCTTTAAAGGCTTACACTATAGACTTTAATACTTTATAGTCTCTTTGGGGGACTTTGCAGCTGGCAGAAAAACCCAAATACAATGTATAATAACTCCTGACATAACAAAACACAGGAAGATGTGAGACAAACTGCAATCAACAATGGAAAAAGCAGTAAAGAGGCTGATTGAGCAAAGAAGTGGGAGCATCAGCCGGAGAGCTTGTTCTGGAGTAATTGTACAAAATGTATCCCTGCAGTCACGTGCTGTTGGATAAGGTACCCTGGAAAAATCAATTTCCTGAAGGAAGTTTCACATGAACGCCATACAAAGTTGGATGACTAAGTCGGAAACTTAGGGAACGTTTAGCTGTTATTCAGTGATAAGCTTTAACCCTTTTAACATGAAGAATGAATGTTTGAGTCAATGCTATCAAGGCACACAGTGTGTACACTTACATATTTTCAGTAATGAGTTCATAGAATGGGCTGAACTAGTGAGACCAACTAAAGTACTAATATGTATCCATCCAGCTATCATTGGAATTTGCTTCGCGAAATCCAGTTCATTAACCATTAACATTCAAATGAACATTCATCGATGAAAAGAGGTCACATTCCGAGTCTGTGATTTAGTGATGTGATACTAAAAATCAGACTAAGTATTTCCTAGAACACCTAGATAAAAAGATTGATACTACTCACCTGTCTGCACATAGCAACACATTCTCAGTCCCATCGCGTAAACTATGGGCATTTGTTCAGGTGCCTTTGGCATTTGTTATTGATGCTAAAAGCTTTCTATAGCGTCCAACCTAAACGTGCTAAAATATTGTTGTCACTCTTGACGCAGTTAGGTTTAGGAAAACATCGTGGGTGGGATTATTAAAGGTACGTTTCGGTGACACGCGGGACAAGAACGGGACAGTTGGGTTTAGGAAAATATCGTAGGTTGGGTTACAAAATGAATGTTTCAGTGACACGCAGGACCTGAACCCCGGTCTCTTGGGTGAAAGTCCGGTGTTGTTTGACCCATCCACCACCCCTACGTGGAATTTCAGCCTTTCATACTACTTGCTACCTCTTAATACTACATCTTCACTCGCCGCGGAGCTGCTGCTCTTCCTGGTGTGTTCAATACAGACGCTGAGGGGTGCTTATTGCGTTGTATCTGACGCCGAGAGCCACTGACCAAGCGTCCTTATTTTACGAGTTGGGAGTGAGAACGGGTAGCCAGCATGTGGTTGGCTTTGCTAAGCGCAAAGACTGGAAACAGGTGGAAACGGTTAACCTGACTGTGTCTGAATGTAAAGAAATTCACCTAACAACACAACTAAAGTTTCCTAATTAATAACTTACATATAAATAGCACTACAGGTAAGAGAAGAAAAAAAAACATGTATTTTTTGATTTTGGGGTGAACTGTCCCTTAACAGTACACTTTTCATTATAGGAAAACATCTGACGGGTCATTGTGATCATGACAATGTAATGTAAATTGTGAACAGTGCATATGACGTGTCTCCACTTTCTCCCACTGTACAAAAGTGATGCCAAAATATCCCAGAATTTAGGAGCCAAAGTCTGCGCAGTAGTATGGAAGTCCCGCCCATACACCCGCCAGACCAATCGCGAGTCAATCACAGCTGTTAATCATGACGTTTCACTGAATTTTTATAGCATCAAATAACTAATAAAAACCAAACTTAACTGAAAAATGAACACATGGACAAACATCAGCGTTATAAGAACTACCTAAAATAACAGACTCCATCTTTGGTAAAAAAAATATATATATATATATATATATATATATATATATATATTTGCTTTTTGAGGTGATTTTTTTTAGTTTGGCACATGTCCCATCTAACGTGGAAGGGGGCGGGATTTATGACCTATACTTCACTTCCACAGTCTATGCATCTACCCCTGATAAAGAAAGGAAATTATAATTAGAATTATAAAAAAAACAGACTATTGGAGACTAGTATAACAAGTAAGTGTGCAGTGTTATTAAAAAAAATCTAACAATCGAATTCAGGGCATGTTGGGTTGTAGAGCAGTATTTTCATTTTAGGAAACTATCTGGGCCATTCTGATCCACACTCCCTTTCAGAAGGTGGCGGTAATGCACACCAATACAGTTGTTTGCCAACCGCCAAAAAAACAGGAAGGCCTCGTTTCATTAATACCAGTAAACCCATGTGTTTATTCCTTAAATCAGTTCAATCTTTGGATTTCTGTGGAAATGCAGAGCAAAGTCAACCAATCGGGTACGTTTTGATGTTTTTGTCTTAACGTTGCCATTTAACCAAGAGTTTCTTCTTCTTTGTTTGCATTGGCTGGCTGCAATGTGTTTCAGCGGTTGGAGAGCAGCAGTAGAGAGTGCATCTTCTTTGGCAAGATTGCAACATTTCCCAAGAGTTTGAGAGAGTTAATCACACTCATGATTAACATCCACTCCGAGTCATATTATTCTACTACAAACATAACTCCCTCCGGCACGGCTGCTTTTACTATTATTTCACAGCAGAGCCTCACATTACCAGACTTTGTTATATTAGGAGATGATGCAATATGATGAAAAACCACTGCAGAATGGTCTTTCCATCAGGTATGTCTGTAGCATCTGCTAGCATAAACACTTGTGAATATATATATGTGTGTGTGTGTGTGTGTGTGTGTGTGTGTGTGTGCGTGTTCGTCCCACCCCATCCCACTCCACGACTAGAATTTCACAGCTCTCGGACCTCATCCGTCAGCCTGAAACGAAAAAAACAGAGACTACCACTTTGGCAAATCTTCCATTTCTTTCTCTCGTTCTTTTCATTCCCTTTCTTCCTCTTCACTCTTTGATCTTCCATCCCTCTCTTCCACCCAACTCCTCTCTCTCTCTCTCCCTCTTTCCTTTCTCTTGGAGTTGTTGTGTCTGCCTTGCCGCATTCTCTGGCCGCTCTCCGATACGAGCTCCTTGTTTTCTCCGAGCCAGAATGTCCTATTAGTAAAATTGAGACACGGGAGTCACGCTACAGGAATGCTTTTTTTTTCCCCAGACAGCCTATCAATTACCATGACGGAAAGTTAGGATGATACGTTTTATTGCATCTGTAGAATCTCGGAACTACCTTTAGAAATCACACTCTGTATTTGTCCTGGTTGTCCGTCCAGATACAAATATGATCAGGCTTCTGGATTGTGAATAACATATTCTATAGTATCGCAACATGATGTTGGGGGGGGGATAAAAAATAAAAAACACATCCTCATTTATGTAGGAAAGGTTAGCTAAGGTTGTCTCGATCAGCTTTTTAGCTAGTTCCTTGGATTCCATTCATATTTGTGAGGTTAAAGGGGCAGCCCACTGTTTTTACACATCAACTTCAGTCAAGTCATCATAGGAAGTACTAGTCGTCCTGTAAAGACGGTTGTGTAATGTCTTCTGTAGTGCTGGAGGCAGCTTTCTAAAGTCTGACAAAATAAATAACCCTGGTGATGTCATCAGGGTTATCTCATCTAAAGATTGTAACTGAAAGACTTTGTTACCAACTCTATGCACAGAGTTTAAAAGACATGAGCATGTACCAGGTAGGGATGTTTAAACAAGAGGCTACCCAGTTGCATGATGGGAAGTGTAGGATCAAGGGGTTATGTAGCTTGGCCCCTAAACATTAGGATATTTCGAATATTTTAGCCTCTTCTGCATCGATTTTTTACCTTTGTTCTTTTTCTTAAAAAATAAAATAGCTACAGACCTAGCCAATCGAGGCAAACAATCTACAAAATCAATTGTCTCCAATAGTCAGCTTTTATGTCAACTCTGCAGCAAGTTTCATTTATATTATCTACATCCTGGAATATTGTCTGCAGATGACATGGCCACGTTCCCAGTATTGCAAGTCTCTCGTGTGTGTGTGTGTGTGTGTGTGTGTGTGTGTGTGTGTGTGTGTGTGTGTGTGTGTGCTGATCCACTGCTGTAAATTATGACTTTGCGATTAGTGATAGCCACTGAGTGCTACCAGATACCGCTAATGACATCATAAAGGTTATCATCCTATCCACCAGACGTGCACGTGTCCCGAATGCATGAAAACATTTGCACCAGGAATATGACGCACATCCCTCCTCCTACTCGTTGCTCTTTCTAATTCCCATCTGATTCCTTTTAATTCTGCTCCAATCATTACTTTTACCGTAACTATGAATTAAATAACTACATATATAGTAAAAGTGGTCACTAGTTATGTGACAAATCTACAAATGATTATTACCCAACTCTGCATTTCCTCTCAGCTTTACAGAGCTTTTTAGCGTGATTCAGCTTTTTTTTTTGGTTTTATGGCCCCCAAATTCATGGTTTTGGTTTATTTTTATAGCCACTGTACACTTCCTGGCCAGCAGCAAATGGCGGACAGACAAAGTTAACTCTAACAACTAAATGACAACTAAAGCAACCCATTCTAACTCCCAACTCATCAAATACGGCAGCTTGGTTAGTAGCCCCCAGCCTTTAGCGTCTGTATAGGACGCACCGGCTTTGAGATGACGTACATTAGTAGTATAACGAGCACCAAAGTCTGCGCAGGAAGGAGGTCGGGGTGGATGGTGTTGTATTTGCAGACACTGGCATTTATGCATATGCTCCACCACCAGTAGGTGGCACTGTGATTGGTGTAATGAAGGGAATATACAGAGTGTTAAGGGTAGAAGAAGAGTCTTTAAAGTAATGCTGAAAGTAAGTAAAGTCTGAAAAGAAATATCCGTTTCCATTTTGTCCAAGAACACAACAAATGGATCAAACAAACACAGGGCTTTCACCCCGGAGAGCACTGTTCGTGTCCCGTGTCAAAACAAAAGTCAAAATTGACTTATTTTGACTTTGCGTACGTAAGTTAACTTACGTAAATAATGTACTTATCTATTTTCTTGTACGCAAGTTTAGTGCTGTAACAATTCCAAATTTTACGGAACAATGAATTGTCTCAGAAAAAAAATGGCAATTAACAATATAGTTCTCTTTTAGTTGAATTTAAAAATATTTATGTATTTATTTTTCAGACAGAGACAGTTTTTAATGAATCCTAGGATACGTCTTTTGGTTATTATCTGACCTAGATAATGTAATAACACAAGTACACAGCCTATGAAGTAAACCACGCCTCTTTATTCTCATAAAACATATTTTTCTTCTTAAATTAACATACAATTGACAAAACCATCAACAACCTTAGGACTTAAGCTAATGTTAGCAATGAATTGCAGTTAAACAAAGAAACGGCGATTAGTTAAAAAATATTCCAATTAGACAATTATGTAATAATTGTTACAGGCATGAACGTCATAAACTTAAGTTATGTAAAAAAATTTACCTAATTTAACCCAAACCACGATTTTTTCCAAAACCTAACTAAGGCTATCTTCACACTTAGCGTCTTTTTTGAAGCTGCCAGCGTCTGTTTTATATTATAATCCTATGGAGAAAACCGTGTTTTCAAAAAAGTCCTGAGCACTTTTTTTAAACGCCACTGCAACTTGTGTTCTGCAGCTCAGGGTGTCTTTTTTGTCTTTTTAACTTTTTAGCCAGACCTGTCGTTTTCATAACAACAAGAAAAAATGGAGTCAGAGCACAGCGAGTTATATGATATGACCAGGTCCTCCCTGTACAGGGAACTCACTTTTGTAAAAGTAAAAAGAAACCAAATGTGAATATAGCCTAAGTAGTTTTTATTGCCTAAACCTAACCATACCCTACAAGTTGAAAAATGATGACAAAGAGGTACCCAGAGTGTTGTTAACACGGGACCATGTGTGAGTTGGTAGTGAGAATGTGTTGACTAAAGAGTTGGTGGAGAGCAAAACAGAGCAAAAAGGAGAGTGAATGTTGGACTGAGTTGGTCACAAACTCCAAATAATGCTAATGTTGATCTATGTCTGCTCGATGTAAATAAGCCACTGTGTGCTAACATATTCACTATATCAACTACATCAGCTAATTAATGTCAATGTACAGAGCTAAAGTTATGGAAATATAGAAATATCTCCAACATTTAATTCTTCCTATAAACACAAATTGACGTTTTTATTAGGGCTGCAACTAAACGATTATTTACATAGTCGATTAATCTGTTGATTTACATCGGTTACAACGCACCCTAGCGCCAGCAAATGTAATTTGCAGCCAGGGTCCGTCTAGCAACTCTCCGTTGGCTTGCAAGCTGGAAAAACCAAACTCTAGTCAGGCCAATCACATCGTGTATAGAGTCGGTGAGCGGGCTTAACAACATGAGGGCAGAGTTGCGACGGTTCCGCGTCAATTCCCTGCTACTTGAAAACAAAGAAGATGGCTGCTGCTGCCGGCGAACAGCGGTCTTTCGAATCGGCTTTAGCCGCGACTCTGGAAGACTTGGAGTTAAGCTTTTCTTTGAGAAAAGAACAAAGAACGGCAATGAAGTCATTCTAAAAAAAGGAAGATGGGTTCAGAGTTTTGCAGACCGGATACGGCAAAAGTTTAATCTATCAACTAGCATTTCTCTGGTTGGCTGTGAGTGCAGAGGGAATTTGAAAGACAACAGTTTGTCCCGCCTCTCGGATTGAGCCCTGCTAATGGTGAGTTCACAGACCCAACATCTTGATGTGGGTCTGGCTTGTCAGGCTAACAGAGGAGTGAAGAAACTAGAAAATATTCACATTTAAGAAGGTGGAATCAGAGAATCGTTGCTTTTTTCTCTTTTTTTTGTTGATAGAAAATAACTCAAACCGGTCCGTGATTAATTTAATAGTTGACAACTAATTAATTAATCTTTGCAGCTCTAGTTTTTATGCATTTCCGTTGGTGTGTGACTTAATCAAATGAGCATTAACGTTTTTAAAGGTTTTGTTTGGGGCATTTTTTAATTTTTTTAAATTGTTTATCAACTTTGGACAGAGCCAACTATTCTGACTCTAGCTCACAAATCATGCATCTCATTTCACTTTTGGAAAAATAAAAATAGTAAATGAGCATATTTCCCAAAATGTATAGACTATGTTTTCAAGCTGTCCAGATGCCTATAAAAAAGATGAAAGTTTCTTGATTAAATCAGCCAGCAAACCTGTTCATTTGCGGCACTTTTGTTTCTCCCCCCCCCCCCCCCCCCTCCCGAACATGTTTGTTTATTTGCTGGGACAGAACAGCTGGTACTCTCCCCTCCACGTCCCCCACCCCATGCGGTGCAGTGCACTAGGTGGTTTGCAGAAGAGCAGAGAAGCCTCTACATCTGGCTGCTTTGTGTTGAACCTCCCAACTCGACCGACAGATAAGCCCCAGTGATGGATACGCGGTGTCACCATCCAAAGCCCTGCCTCTCTATTACAGAGCAGGGGTTGTTCCGTGTGTGTGTGTGTGTGTGTGTGTGTGTGTGTGTGTGTGTGTGTGTGTGTGTGTGTGTGTGTGTGTGTGTGTGTGTTCGTGTTTCTTGGCAGGATATTGGGTCGGTCGGTGGGTGTGTGAGGTGAGTGGGTGTTTGGAGGAGCTGTGACTGGAAAGTCAAATTATTAGTTGGGGTAGACAAGCGAACAGTAGAAGATATAGGGGACAAAGTTGAGGGAGACAGATGGAGGGAGGTAGAGCCCAGAGATAAAAAAAAAAAAATAAAATAAAAAATTAAAAGACAGCAGGAGACAGAAATGTTTTTTAGACAGCAGCAACTGCTAGAGTGGAAGTTATAATCTTTTTAAAATTATAATTTGATGCTACTCCATAAACTGTTGCTTTTTGTGAACATTTAAAATAAGACAATACTGATAACCAGTCCTGGACTAACAAGGTAGAAAATATTACCCAATCTGGAATGTTTTTTTGACATCTCATATGTGGCTTTGACTTACAACTGAACATTTAGTCCACTTCGTAGAAAATACAGAGATGTATATCGTGTATCGCCATTCAGGCTTAACCCTTGTTGTCTTCCCGTCGACCATGAACTTGTTGTCCTTCCATGTCAAAATTGAAACAAAAATCTTTTTTGGCGTATTTTCTGACGTTTTTGTCACTCTTTTCTATGCTTTTGATGCTTTTTTTATATTATTCATGGTCAATAAACCTAATTTAAATGGCATACCTTATTTTTGAGTTTATTATTATTTATTATTATTTTGACTAATAGTTAAAATCAAGAGGACGTTGAGTGAATCACAGTTATGTTTAGTTTAGTCAGGAGGCTGTTTTAAAACCATTTGTAAAAATGTTATTTTTTTTTTTTTTCAAAATGCTATGATAGTGAATAAAACACCCCAAATCCAATGGAAGTAATCATTCATTTTACCTACGAAGAATGTTGTATGGCTTCCATACAATGTACATCCATGCATCCAAGTTATTTTTGGGCAACCTGGTTGAAAGAAACCCATATTCCTGATATAAAAAAACGGATCAAATTTAACCCGAGGACAACACAAGGGTTAGAATACCGAGATATCATTTAGTTAAGATCTAGTTAAGATACATACCACGTAGGTGGAACCACCCTAATGTAATTCCTTTGTTGCATGTCATATCAATCACTCTCCTATATGTATATAGTTGGCTATCAAATTTTAAAAAGGTACAATTTCTCCCCACCTCAAATTTTTGACTATTTTTCATTGTTATTTTTATTGATTATTTAGCTGGTTATTTTCTCAACCGTATCATCTATAAAATGTCAGAAAATGGTGACAAATGGAAATCACTATTTCCTAAAGCCCAAGCTTAAAAGTGCTAGTTTTGTCTGACCAACAGTTTCAATTGAATTTCACTTTTTACTTGAGCAATGTCTGTGATCATAAGTGTGCTTAAGTTAACGTGCTCATATTATGCTCAATATCAGGTTCATAATTGTATTTAGAGGTTATATCAGAATAGGTTTACATGGTTTAATTTTCAAAAAACACCATATTGTTGTACTGCACATTGCTGCAGCTCCTCTTTTCACCCTGTGTGTTGAGCTCTCTGTTTTAGCTACAGAGTGAGGCATCTCACTTCTGTTCCATCTTTGTTGGGAGTTGCATGTGTGCAGTAGCTAAGTAAGGACTACTAGCCAGTCAGAAGCAGAGTATGAGGGCGTGCCACGCCAGCAACTAGGCGAGCATTATAACGTGTTACAAAGTGACGCACATTTGTTTCTGAAGTAAAGGCTGGACTACAACAGAGCTGTTTGGAGCAGTTTGTGAACAGTGTTTTCTGTTGGAGATGGTAAGTCCCTTTGGGGTGGACTTTGGGCTTTTTGACTTTGTAAACCTAAAATGTGCACAAAAAAAGATATATAACACAATAAAGGAACAAGCATAATATGAGCACTTTAAGTGTTTGTGTATGTTAGTGTGTACAAAGCAGTATGTAGCTCTCTCTATCCATAAGCTTAATTCCCACAATGGGTAATTTTACTGTGCTGTCCACATTCATATCTCCATCAGTGAGATGTTCAATGAGTGGGGAAATAACTCATAGAAATGTATCAGCACTGGCCAATTCTCAAAGCTCCTAGCAGCTCATAAACCTGACTGAGAGCGAGCCCTTCCTCCCCAACACACCAGTCACCATGAAGATTCAAGACCCCCGGTAGAACACTCAAGGCCCCATAAAGCTGCTGACCAAGTGGGATGTGAAAGTTGAAGGCCTGTGATCAAGGCAAGGTTGCTTGAAAATCTGGGAATGTGAATAAAAATGGACTCCATCTGCACCTAGCAAGTGCTATCAAGCAGCCAGTGAGCAAGGCCTTTAGTCCATAGACTGTAAAAAAAAAAATAATATATATAAATAAGTTTGTGGACTGCCGTTTTGAAGCCAGGAGTTTGCATTTTGGACGTAACCGTCTTGGTATTTTGGAGTCGGAAGTGACCATATTTGGACAAAAGGGCGGAGCTGGGGAGGGTGACTCGTCTAAGCCAGTCAGTTTATTTAGGTAATAAATCAAGGCAGACATAGGGTCCTTCCCCCTTAGACTTCTTTAGAAACTGACTTCTTTATCAGAGCCACTGGAGTTGCCCGCTGTTTGTAAATTAGATAGAATGCAGGTTCCACATTGGCTTCACTTTTCAGGCCCCGAAGTTGTCCCTTGGTTTAGTCCCTCGCTGTGTAGCAAAATAAGTGTTTTTAACTGGCAGCTCCCAGCTGTGAATGATCTTTACCATGATATCTGTGTGATGTGAAGCAGCAAGAGCAGAGTGTTTAGTTAACTTGGCATAAGGAAAGTTTAAATCTGAAATTACAAGTGCAGGAAAAGGACTATATTTCTTTTAAGTGTTATTTGGTGCAGCACACACCGAAGCAACGCCGACTTGAGCGTACATTCTGCGCGCGTAACACGTCTCCATAACAGCAGGCGGAGCTAATCTGTATTGTCACCCAAAAAATTAAAACCGTAAATGACGGAACATCTCTCTAGACCTAGTAAACACAGAGCACACTGTCGTCAGTCAATGTTTTCATCAGAGAGTGTAGATAGTAGTCAAGAAGGATCGTTGTTGTCATTACTCGCTGAACGGAAGAAAATACAATAACTAGTAATAAGAAGATACTGGCGTTGTCAGCTCCGGTTTTCTCGTGCACTGATTCGCTAGTCAAGGGCTAGCACTCCACCAATCAGATTGGTCATTGAGTCCGACTGCCCACTGGCCGATTCAACATGTCAAATCGGCTAATTTTTCCTGTGCAGTGTCAGTTTTCCATCAGACTTTAATTGACCCACACAGATTGCCGATTTTGTCAGCAATTTACATTTTTATTTATTTACAGTAAATATTAAACCCTGACCACATTGACTAATCTGATTGCACTAAACCCCTGCAGCTTGTCACTCGTAGTTGTTCAGTTCACAGATGCTTGTTTCCATGGGAGACCTGGGACCCTGTGCTTCGACCCCCAACTGTGTTAAAGTGTAGTAAAAACTTCCAGACAGGCCTTTTCACATTGATGCACAGTTTCCGCTGTGATCAGAAGTGGCTTTTTGGGAGGGCCAGGAGGTTTGTAAAGGGAGGTCAGCCACCACACACACACACACACACACACACACACACACACACACACACACACACACACACGCACAGAGAGAGAGAGAGAGAGGCCAGGACGGAGTCCAGAAAAGAAAGAAATAGGGAGAGTACACAGGGGCTATCACACACATGTCTACACACATAAGGTTAAAGCTAAACATGAAGGTTTGTATATTTATTTGTGCGTGTGGTATCTGTGTGTTCAGAACTACCCATGTGGTTATGTACTGGCGTATCTTTGAATACAGTATGTCAGAATCATAAAAAGTAAAAGCAGCCCTGGAGCACTATAAAGCCAACTCCTACAGTGTACTGTTCCCCCCCCCCCCCCCCCTCAGCTAAATAAATAAAAACAATGCAGCTCTCCATTGTTTTTAATAATGAGTTATTTGGAGACTGAGGCTCATGTTGTGTTTTCATTTTCCCATGTTGCTGGATGGCAGCAGAAATGCAATTAAAGTCATTGTTTCATTAGGGCACGTTGCCTGTGAGCAGGAATTACAAACACCACAACACAGTAAGTTGTTGGCTACACGCAGCTTTTTGTAGTCTGCGTTTTGTACACACACACACACACACTAGAACTTAAAGCCCCAGCAATTAGAGTTCAATCAAATTTTCCATCGTGCATGTCAACAATCTTTCCCACATACATTTTTTTCACTCATTTATCTCTTAATGCCCACACGCTTCGACCGTCCTCCATTTTCCCAGAGTTGTTAGTCGGCATAATCTCCCTCCCTGTTTTTGTCTTTCTCCATCTGCCTGTTTTACTCTTGTGTGTCTCTATCACATGCTCTTGGTCTCTTACCCTTGTTCTGTCTTTGTGCAGTATTTTGCATTTGAAAAGACCACCCATGGGTTCAGGAGGGGGCAGATTCTCAGAGAGGAATTGGTTTAGAATATTAATTTGTTTTTATCTGTTTTTTTTCTCCTGGGAAAACTGCCCACATTAACATCGCCTGCCACTTTGATTTAAGTCCCTGTTGTGAATCGACAAAAATGCAATTCAGTTAATGCAAGCAAGGCTGATATTTGGTTCAAATCAAGCTAGCTAGCTAGCTAGCACAGCTAACGTTGTTCAACTAGCTTCAGTAAAGCACTCGTTTTTAATTTGTCATCTGTCTTTCTGAAATGTAAACAAGTTCCTGGGGTATACATACTGTATTCTAAGATAAATGAATCTAGTACACTTGGTATTAGTTTTTGAACATTTATGATTTTAAAGAAACAAACAATTAACTGCAGTTAGCTAGTTAGCACTTCCCCTGACATTTTCCCAGCAGAGCATGGTGCATATCTTTTCAAATTGATGGTATTTTGGGAATGAACTCATCTATATGACCATTCTTGTTATTTTTAGAACTATATTCTTAGCTGCCGCTTCTACTAGCACCACATTATTGCATCTTTAGTGACTTCAGAGATTGATGAGATTAGCATTTCTAGCCCTGCTCATACCAAATCCAGAGTTTCACCAGCGTCCATCATGCTCCATCTCTCAAACCTCACACTACTCCAACAATAGTGTGGTCCTTAATTGTCCCCTGTATCAAGCCTGTAACCGGACTGCCCGTCCGGAAGGGTATCGGATGGTAATCAGCACGGCAGCCTACAGTTAGTGCTGTCGCTCAGAGCCTGTGACGTCACACCGACATGCCTGTATGATTAGTTCTGGTTCAAATCTGGCTGACCTGCATTGTCACCCGTGATCAGCGTCCTGCAAATGCCTGTAACGGGACAAACATTGTTCATTAAGAGTTTGCAGTGTTGTAAAAAAGAACTATGTGATGTGACGCAGGGGTAGGCGGTTAAAGGCTGCCATTCTGTCTGGAGCTTTAAATTAGGAATGTTTGATGATGTATTATAGATTATGAACACAGAAATATCTACGTCTATCTTTTTTTGTTTTTATCCATGATAGCAGATGATTATAAGTAATCTCCTGTTATGTATTGCCCATGTATCTATAGAAAGGGTTAGTTAACTCATCCAGATCATGCTCAGTTTTAGGCAACGAAAACCCATTTGGTAAGGGCAAAGGCATGGATTTGGTTGAATATTTAAAAAGTAAACATGTCCTGTCTTACCGTTGACTTTTCGATATTCAACCAGGGAAACAGCCTCTCCCTAAGTTCTTTGAGTTGTCATACCAACATAACAAAAACTGCCAATTGTAAGAAAAAACTAACTAAATACGTTGACAGTGAACATTTTATAGATACGTTCAGTATATTTTATAGTTTTGCAGATATGTTCATCAAAAATGAGCTTGCTTGGCAATGATAAAACAATCAAAATTCAGGAGGTAGTACTTTTCTCTCTCAATACATTTGCTCTTGCAAAGTATATAAACCTAATTTTAGGGAGACAGGGTTAGGCACAGTGATAATTTGCAATCTATTTGTCCCGGTTTTGAGATTTCTGCTTTCAACTCAATACAATGGAGGTGAGGAAAATTGGGATTGTGGTGCTCACAGTATTGCAACTCTTGACAATCCACAGACTTTACTGTGTGCTTTTGTTGGAACTACTTTCAACTCCTTTCTACTGAAGAAATTGTCTCACAAATACTGCACGTGTTTTTGTAATTTGGGTGGACGCAACATTTAAATGCCATACACGCCCACAGCCCTTCCAGAAAGGTGTTTTTACTTATATTTGTACCATTGTTGTCTCTGTACTGTGTGGGCATGTACAGACTGTGCTTGATTGACAACAAGCAGAACCTGAACCAGCAAAATGTCGCCTTTTTGCTTGTTATTCTTTTGGTTTCGTGTAGAACTCTGCTTGGCTGTGGATCACATCCATATGAAACATGTCATCTGTCCTTTTGCTTGTTACTACCATTCACCCTGTCATGCGAGTGCTGTAGAGACTGATGGCTTTTTCAGATGGGACCATGTGCAACTTGCTCCTGTCATCCAACCTACTCTCCACCTTTACATATCCTGCCATCTGTCTTTCCCTGTCTTGTTTACTCTGTTATCCCACCTCTCTTCTCTCACTCCAACTCTCTTTCTCTTTCATTTACTCAATATCTGAGGACTTGTTACTTTAAAAAGATGCACAGGGTGAGATTTCCATGTAGAAATGGGGCAGAAAACCATTTCAAAATCCAAATAACTGAGGCACCTACATTCACCATAAATGTATTGTGCATGGCCTCTGAGATGGCACTTTTACACACACATGCTCAGTAAGAAACGTGCCTCTGATTACTCGACGGACTCGGCCCAATGGGATACACCTAGTCTTCAGCTAACGGCTAACAACAGCAATTCCAAACACTGCCGTTCCATGCTGGATTACAATGTTTCTGAAAGGAATTTAATTCCAATTTTGAGATATTCTCAAAACGGTGAGTACTTTGATGTCAAAAACGACATCGCCGATTGTGACAAGGTAAGCAGATCAACTGATAAACAAAAAATCCAGATATGGTGTTGAGGGAGGGAGACAAAGCGAGAATGGGGAAGAGGCGCTGGATTATCTATGCAAAATGTTATAAGTGTAATATTAACATGGTATTTATATTTCATTTTCATTTGATGTAACACCTGCATATTGGTCTTATTGTAAGTTACATCTTAGATGCTTCTAATAATGAATTGTCTCTGTTGAGTATTTCCATCTGATACTACCTTATACTAAATATCGTACTTTTTACACCAATCCATTTATTTGATAGCAACTAGTTACTTCACAGATTTCAATTATATCAAAATATAAATCAACTAATAAATTATAATATTCGACTTTAATTAAGCTACCCAGCTCTATATATATATATATATATATATATATATATATATATATATATACTGGTATTTTGTGTTTCTACTAGAACATGTTTACATTCTTTAATGTTCAAAACACATTTTTTAAGCTGTATATTTCTACTGTTTCCATAAGCCATTTTTCATTCTATATCACTTAATTCGCATAAAAACGTGTGGATGGAAACATAGCTACATGCTCATGTTTTTCATCGAACCGCAAATGAATGTTTAAACTATAACCTTTTTCTTCATGTTCTGTCCCTTTTGTTGTCCTTGGCTATGAAGCATCCCAGACCAGTCAAGTTGGTAGAGTGCACAGTTTACTCACATTATGTAACATTGTGGCTCTGCGGTCCTCAAATAAAGTAACCTTTTGCTGCCATTTGGAACAACCAACATGCCAAACTAGCTGATGCTGCATGATGAACTGAATACATGTATTGAGGTCAAGACAATTACACTGTGATAATAAATACAGGAAAAAATGTCACACCTGGCAACAAGAAAACTAGCTAGGGGACTTTTTGATTCTTGACAGCTCTTTTTGTTCTACCTAAAGGTCACCAACTGCGTGCAACCATGCCATATAACCTCTATCACCTTTCTGACTGGCACAAGTTGCTGTTCCCAGAGACGGACTGATACTGTTTCCGTGTTCTTGCAGTCAGCGTACTGTACAGTATCTTGTTTCTGTCACATTTTTGGTGTGTGTGTCAAGTGCCTGTAGACAGATCCATCATCTGACTGTGTCGATCTGTTGACATATGGGAACTCAAAATGTAAAATCACACCAGTAATAGCTCTCAACTATCTGGAAGATGATTACGGCCTCATATGAAAAAAGTATTTGAGTTCTGAGTTTAAAGTCAGAATTCATACTTTAAACTCTGAATTCTGATTTTAAATTTAGAACTCAGATTTTTTTCTCAGAACTCAAACACATGTTTCAAATGTGGCCCTAATCCTCTTCTGTACAATTGACTAGTTACCAAACTTCCTATCCAATGGCTGTGATAACCCAAACCTTTTTTATTCCAAATAAGTCCTAATGGGGATGGAGCTGTCAGGCCTTCAGCAGTCATGCGGTACAAAGTGAGTCTTGGCTACATCTCTGTCTCAGTCATTGGATTCCTCAAGCCTCCATAAATGGAGTGTTCGAAAGCCGCCGCCTCCAATGAGTATGAAAACATTGTGTCGCCTAACACATAATCCACATCATAGGAAAATGGTGTTTGGTCCCCGGGCAGCGTGACATCACTCAGTGTTTCCCCTCCATGGCCTTTGTCAGATGGTAGTGCTGAGGACCCGAGGAGAAGGCTTTGCTTTGTCCGCTCAGATATTCAATATCTAATAGTTCATGAAATTGATTATGAAACAACTTAAAGACGTCCATGGAGTGTTGTGTATGTTGTCGTTGCTTCCTTACTTGTTAATTAGGTGTGATAGTTGCGGTTGCGTAACGGATGCTCGGCTTGAAGGGACACCAAGAACAAATCCACTGTTCCGTAACGTGTAAATCTTACAATACACAGACATTTCCACTCATTCAACTGCCCAAATGTGAATCAGCACTGTCGTCAATGTCATGTAAGGCCTGTAGAACTTTATGGAAGGTCCAACATTTGTAGAACTTTAAGATCAAACCTGATCAAACCTGAGATTATTATAGACCCAATCCCAATGTTCGTTTCCAATAACTTCTGGGTAGAAAACTCCTGCGTCCCGTAGATACATTTAACAGCGCTGAGCAAACGGAGACAAAGAACAACTGTATAAACTCATCTCGTTCATCTAAAATTCCTGCTTGATGCTTTCAGACATGGGCGTAGGAAGCAAAAAAAAAATGTGGGTGGCTCCTCCCTTCATAGTCAGTGAGGATAACACTATAGTAGCACCTGGGCTTTAATATGAACACATAGCACTGGTACAACTAGCTATTCTCTTTGGCCAGGATTCAAAGAGCTGCTAACACTGGTTGATTGATGTTAACATTACTGTAGCTAGCTAGCTAGCCTAGCATAAACATCAGATATCTGTTAACGTTTACAGCATAGTGTAAGTGCAACTGTAATTCAATACTGCAACAAAGACTACTGTACATTACGCCTTTTAAAAGCAACAGGTGAAAAAATGGTGAACATTCACTTAAATCCCAGCTTGTTTAGTGACAGTATGAGAGTTCAAGGCTGTAGCTTAAATGCGGAATAGAGTTTAATGTATTTGGCCATTCCTCGAGTGAAATGGATTTGACTGACGGCGCTCTGAAAAGGGAACAGACAGATGCGCTGAATTAGAGATGGTAAAAGTGAGTGGGTCCGATATCATTGGTCACCACCCACATACAATGGTTCCGACGCCCATGTTGTCAGATGTCAATACTTTCACTAAAGTGAGGATGGAGACCTAATTCAATTATTGGAAGACACTGTCTAACGGAAATTAAACTAGCAGTTAGTCCGACTGGCGATGATATGTTGCTGTTGGTAACATTAGATTTGGTTTATCAAAGACGCTAGCAATGCAACACAGGTCCTATGGGTCGGACCACAGTGGTTAACTATACATCTTAAAACTTTACAGTGACGGCTGAAAATGACGACAAAAAAATAAACGCGCGTTTGTGGATTTCACAAATCTTCACAGTGCAACGGCTGTTTGTCTACCCGGAAGTGATTTTGTGTTAGCAAGACGTCACACTGATTCGGTTTATACCAACTGTGTTTTCCAGTAGTCAAGTGAAGTTAGTTTTATTTGTGTAACCCAAAATTACACATTTACCTCGCCGTGATGTACAATCAGTACAACACATGCTAACCCTCTATACCTCGACCCTATGGGAAACTATCACGTAGAGCAAGAAGCAGCGCAGGGCTGAATACATTTCTAACTATTTTATTTGAATGTTTTTAATAGGGACAGTTGTCAATGAAACATACAACAGCATTTCAAGTTGAATCGAGTTGGAACATCCGTCCTGATAAGGGGCATACAGCTCAACAGGAAAACGCCTGCTGAATGAAATGACACAAAATAATTCCAATTGTCCCCATCCCCAACAGATCCTATTCTAGTCTGTGGGCAATGCTGACAAAAAACATCTGTCCCTAGGAGGATTTGGAAAATCCCCCTCATTGCCCCTTTCCTGTCTTCAACTATCCCGTTAAGTTAAAGGCCCAAAATACCCCCAAAAAATAATCTGAAAAAAAAAGACTGTTTATGACATTGAATCTACATCCACCCGTGCTAGGTTTATATTCCATAGAAACTAATACAAACAGGCTATCCTGAGTGTTCAGCTTAACCTCTGTGCATTCTGAGTAACTATTATGGGTTTTCTCCAGCCCTTCTGAAGCTGAAACATGACAGTATCCCGAGTTGAGTTTTCACAGTTTTGACATGCATTAGAAACGTATGGAGTGCAAAGTTTGAGCCAAAAGTCTGTGTTACAGTTTGTATGAATCTCTTCCTCCCCCCACTAGGATTTCATCGCAGAACCCACTTTCTTTCTCCCCCAAGTTTTTCTTCTGTTGAAATCAATTCCAATTTATGTTTAGTACTTTTACAGCACATGTTATATCAACTCCCCACCTTCCTCCTCCTCCTCCCTCCGGATCCCCCAGAGCCCTCCCACCCCTCGCTGCTACCAGCTGATGGGGAGAGATGGAGGTAGAAAATAAAAAGCAGGGGGGGAAAAAACAAGGCTTCTGGGAAAACAAACACTAGTCCAGTTTCTTGGCACTCTTCTATTAACCCTTTCTCTGACTCTGGCATGTGGAAAACACAAGTATCTGTTGGAAGTCGAATGTGTTACTCAGCTCGGTGATGTTTCCTGAGAGTTTTATCCCGAGGGACAAATGAGAAACTCTCTTTTTGTTTTTAATAGCATTTTCCTTTTTATTGCAAATACATATACAAAAGATTCTTTAAGGACCGTACAAATACATGGCAAGATCACAGAAGAAGAAAGGGGAAAAAGAAAAAAAAAAAAGAAAAAATAAGTATTGGGAACATCAGTTCTTTGATATTGACAGAAAAGGAAATGGAGCTCGTCGAGCACAAAGGATGGACTCTGGTGAGACGGAAAAAAAAAAGAAGCCCAACAGAAAAAGTATTAAAAAAAAACAACCTTGTAACTGAGATAACATTTTTCCAGTTCTTTCAGCCATAGTTTAAAGTCCAACTTTAAAGGAAATTCACAAATGACAAACAATTCGTACACAATTCGTTAGATACCTCCCCCCCCACTCCCCGCAGACCCTCAAAGAAAAGGCAAATACATACTTAAAATAGACATTTAGATAAGATAAATAAACTACAAAAAAACAAAGGCGATTACAGCGTGTACCATTTTATCTAAGTACCTCCTGGGTTGAAAATCCCCCCCAAAAAATTTTTTTATGAAAAAGGGGAAATGATATGCCGCTTACATTGCAAAGAGGCCAATTCATTAGTTATAAGAATAGTATGCAAAATAATTACTTTGAAATAAAATTAAAGCTAATAAATAAATAAAGTTTTAAACTGGGTTTGACCATAGGGAAGGGTTTTGGACACCAGCATGGTGGGAGACTGCATGGGGGGGGTCAAAGGTGACTTCCTGTAGCTGTCAAACACACGCTGTTAGACGGTAAGTGTAATCTCAGCTGTGGCCATTGCGCGCATACACACACACACACACACACACACACACACTCTCAACACACGCACATACAAAAAGTTTGAGGATGTGTTAAAAAAATCCAAGGCACGGATGGTGGAAAGGGCTGCAGTCTCCCCCCCCCCCCCCCCCCCCCCCCCCCGTCGAGATAGCACAGCGTTGTGAAACCAAGCCTCTCGCTCTCTTCGTCTGTATTGCCTAGTCGCTTCTCCAATGATCCTGACGCGTAACCCGAGAACACAAATCAACAGCTAAACAGCTTAAATACAAACCATACTTGCTGAATGGCACCGAAAAGAGTGAGCAACAACAACAACAAAAAACCAACAGAGAGATTCCGCGTATGAAATCGAACAGAGAAAATCGTTTACTGCACTACCATGAGTGGTTGAGTTGCTGAACTGTTTAAAATATAGAGCTTTTTGTTTTGATATCTACAGGTACAAATAACTACCCATTGCCCCCACCCCCACCATGGGTTACAAAACTGCCAGCGTATGAAGAAATAAACTGAAAAGAAACATACACAGTACCTACAGAAATATCAACAATCAATACGTCCTCACAGAGGATTTTTCCTAAGTCTCTTCATCTCTCTAAAAAAAAAAAAAAAAAATATATATATATATATATATATATATATATATATATATATATATATATATATATATATATATATATATATATTTAGTTAGTTAGTTTCTATCAAGGTACAATAGCAAGGCACGACGTGAGCCAATCACAAGTCCAGCTCTCCTCTTCTTCGTATTCAAGTGTCTGATTCAGGGAGGGCTTGGAGGAGGAAAACTCTCCCGGTAAAGTAAAGTGTTTCGGAGTGTGTTTTGTCAGATCTGTGTGGCTGTACATGTCTGTTGTCTCTGAGTGTGCCGGGGGACCGGGGTGGGGGTGGGGGGGGGCGGGCGGCTCAGGGTCTGGTGAGCTGGGTGTAAACCGGCGCCTGCTCCCAGTGCTGCGGGCTGCTCTGAGGAATGGAGGGCACCCCCGTGTTGTCGGCAATGGGCGTGTACATGGGCCTCTGGCTGCCGCTGCTCATGTAGCTGAAAGTCGAGTAGAGCCCCGAGCCCTGCCCCGCCCCCGCGTGGCTGTAGTAGGACGCGGCGGCGCCCCCCTGGTGGTCGGAGAAGTCGTACTGCTGCGCCCTGGAGATGGCAGGGTAGGAGGAAGGCTGGGGGGGGCTGTAGTGCTGCAGGCTGAAGGGGCTGTAGGCGGCGTGCTGTGGCGAGCCCTGCTGCTGCTCGGTGTAGTGGCTCGGGCTCAGCTGCTCCGTCTTGATCTGGGTCCGGTGCTGGGCCTGAGTTGCCTCTGAGCCTGCGCCCCCCAGCGGGGTCAGGGTGTGCTGCTGCTGCTGCCCCGCCTGGTTCTGGCTTTTAGCCAACCACCCTGCGGCCACTCCTGCCTGCGGGCTGACTGGCGCGCCGCCACTGATGCTGTAGCTGCCGGAGTAGGTGACCGGCGCGGGGTTGCCAGCGACGCCGGGGTGCCCGTTAGGCGGCAGGTACTGGTCGAACTCGTTGACGTCAAAGGTCTCGATGTGGGAGATGACGTCGCTGCTCAGCTCACCGATATCCACGTCACGGAAGTCGATGTTGAGCTGGCGCCCGCCGGGGCCGTCGGGCAGAGAGCGGAGGCCGCCTTCACGCTTCAGGTCCATTTTGCCTGAGCTGATGTCTGTCTTTGGGGTGGTGGGGGGAGTAGGGGGCCCCTGGGAGCCTGCAAGTGAAGAAAATTGACACAGATTAGATTTTTTTTTGCTTTTCTTTAATTCCTTCACTCAAGTTTAGTTCTTTTTAAACAAACCAATGGTGCTGGGGAATGAATTATTTGACTTTTTAAGATTTTTTTTTTTTTTTTAAATGAGTCTCATTAAAACATGAGGCATTCGAACATGCACTGAGTGAATGTTGAACTACTGAGGGGGCTGAAAAGCACTTTTCTCTCTGCTCACCTGAGTGCTCACCCGGAGAGTGCACCTCTCCCATGCTGGAAGCTGGGGAGTCCGCCTGCTGCAGAGCTTTGAAGATGGCATTGGGGGAAATGTGCGTCTGCTCGCTGCCGTCCTCTGACTCGCTCTGCCCGTTCTTCACCGACTTCCTCCGCCGGGGCTGGTATTTGTAGTCCGGGTGATCCTTCTTGTGCTGCACCCGGAGCCGCTCAGCCTCCTCCACGAATGGCCGCTTCTCCCCTTCGTTGAGAAGTCTGCGCGTAAAAAGGATAATCAAATTAACCAAAGTTATTATTACCGGTGCGCTATTTTCAGTGTTTTTTTTTTCGCAAGACAAAAAAAAAATTTGCAAATGATTACAACCAGCTGATTCTGTTTGAAGATAAAGTGTGAATGTGCAAAACAGAAAGAGGTCAAATAAAAATCAAAAATCAAATCCTCATTACGTCCTAAATCGCTGCGTAAAAGCTGAAAAGCAGAGCCGTCAAACTTACCTCCAGAGTTTCCCTAGAGTTTTGCTGAGCTCCGCGTTGTGCAGGTGTGGGTACTGATCCGCCAGCTTCCTCCGCGCCGCCTGAGCCCACACCATGAAGGCATTCATAGGTCTCTTCACGTGAGGCTTATTCTTAGAAGATCCGTTAACGCGCACGGGCATAGGCACGAGGGTCCAGTCGTAGCCCTTGAGCACCTGGGACACAGCGTCGCGGATGCATGCGGGGAACTTATCATCCTCGTCCTTCTTGAACTCTCCGTCCACGCCGAGCAGCCCGTTCTCCGACGGCCGGGTGTTCTCGGTGTCCGAGCCCGACACGGACGGGCACGGGGAGCCCGCGGAGTCTTCGGACATGCTCGGGCTCGGGGCGTCGGACAGACACTTGTCTTGTTCCTCCGTCATTTTCAGGTAAGGGTCGAGGAGATTCATACGAAAAACAGTTTGGTGCCAAATTACGAGTGAAACGGGAGAGTTGTTTCCGCTTTCTCGCGAGAGGAAAAGTCTCTAAATAGACTTTACCTTGCCAGGATGAGTTTGAACAGAGTCTTTCAAAAGGAGAGACGTGCACAGAAAAACGGATTCTTTTTTTTTTGCTCCGGTGAGTAAAAACCGATATGGCGCGCGACTGTCTTTACGCACGAGTTTCTGACAGACTCCTAGGATGAGAAGAGTGTTCTGCAAGCGGCTCGCGCACTTGAAAGGGCGAAAACAAGCCAGCTGGGTTGGAGTTTGCTTTCAACTCTGCAGGATGAAACGGTAAAGTGCTCCTCTCCGGTCTCCAAGTACAATCCCCAGAACGCGCGAGTGCTTTGAACTGCAAACGTCTCGCATGCTGGCTTTATAAGTGCGTTACCATGGCGCACAGGAAAGCCCAAACCTGATTGGGCGACAGCATGTGACGCCAGAGTGAAGGAACTTGATCCCATTTTTTTCCCCTCTCATAACCAACACACACACACACACACACACACACACACACACACACACACACACACAGAAACTTTCTCTCAAACATACACAGACTGCCCACGAGCCAACCAGTATATGTGCAGTTTAATTCTGGTTGCTGGATTTTCCTATAGATGTATTTACAAGGCTGTACGGGGATAAAACATTTAATCAGACATATGGAATCTATTTATTTCTGTGCTAAAAGTGATTTTTATTATGAAGAAAGTGACTAAAAGAGAAGAATGCAATTGCAAAAGAACGTGGCAAGTAATGAGATCAGTCCTCAAGAAAGATTATCAGTTACACTTTTGAATGTATGACATTTAGCACCCTTAACTGCTCTACACACTTTCTATCATTAACTTTTAAAAACATTTTCTTGTGTTTCTTAGTGTCTTTCTGCACACTGGGTCCATACCTACAGTTACAGCATGTGGTCAATAGGGGGAGACAGCAGTCTAGGAACCCAGTAGGTAGCCTTCCCTAGCTGAGAGGAGGAGGAGGAGGAGGAGGAGGGAGGGAGGGAAGGAAGGAAGGAGGGAGGGAGCTGCAGTGCAACAGTTGCTGTCAAACATCAGCTCCTGATTTAGTATCGCTCATCTCATTTCCAACAACAGAGCAATGATTCGGTGAATGGAGAATTCTGTTCAATTTGCTGTCTGGACAAATTCCACACTGGCCTTAGCTTATTTTTTTAAATTCTTTTAACCAAATGTTCCTCATACAGTTGAGAACATTTTAAGAGTTTTGTTACGCAGTGTTATGACTTTATTTCCATTTCGAAACTATACAGATTTCAATTCAGTTAATTTTAGGAAGGGGACAGTGCAAATTAATAAAAATGAAAAAGTATGATTATACATGGGTAAAAAAAATGCCAGAATTATAGCCAAAAAGGCTATTTTTCATTTGTAGTCTCCTGCCCACGATGTAAAAAATATCTTTAAAATACAATTAAACAACAAAAACAAGACAAAATAAGCAGGGCAGAACTTTGCACAAAACCAGACGCAACACAGAGGCAAAAAGATTAGCAATAAAACAAAGCATAAAGCTGAACAGGATTGAAAATAAAACAACCGAGCAGAGAGTACAAAGATTAGACAAGACGCGGCTGTTGAGAGCATTACAAACAATAGTGAACTAAGAGGAAACAATAAGTAAAATACATATATGTTGGCATATCAAACTAACAGAATACATATATAGTTATGGTGCTGACATGTACATTACCGGTCAAAAGTTTGGGGTCACTTAGAAATTTCCATTCCACTTCATTCCAGACAGAATACCAGCTGAGATCAGTTGCATTGTTTTTTTAACCAGGGCAGCAGTTTTCAGATTCCATTATGTGCTTACATAATTGCAAAAGGGTTCTCCAATGTTTTCTCAGTTAGCCTTTTAAAATGATATCAGATTAGTAAACAGAATGTGCCTTTGGAACATTGGATGAATGGTTGCTGATAATGGGCAATGTAGATATTGCATTAAAGATCAGCCACCCACTCAGATCAGCTGGTATTCTGTCTGTAATGGAATGGAAATTTCTAAGTGACCCCAAACTTTTGACCGGTAGTGTACATGCATTGACCATCCATTGTTTTAGCTGCTTAGTAAAAGACTTTTATATATAAAGCACGTTTAAAACCAACCCAAGCGAACAAAGGGCTGTACAAAGTTAGATTATAAAAACAAAGGAATACAATAAAAACATGGACACAATGAACATGATACAAACACACTTTAGAACAAATGCCCCTAAACAGAGTCAAACGCCAAAGAATAAAAATGTGTTTTAAGATGAGACTTGTGGGGGCAGTCGGGGAGGACCTGATATGAATGGGAGGCTTATTCCAAAGTCTCGGGGGCCACAACTGAAAAGGCACGATCACCCTTTGTTTTCATCCAAGGCTGTGGAATGGCTAAAAGGAACTGATTTAGTTCCCGATTAGTGTTAGGTTTTAGCGGAGCTGCGTTGTTGGTGTTTCTGTTTTGTAGCTAGTTTGCGCTGCAATGCTAGCCTAGAAATCTAGACGCACCCTAGTGGCAGCAAATTTATTTTGCAGCCAGGGGGGTCTAGGCACTCTCCGTTGGCTTGTGAGCTGGAAAACCCAAACTCTGGTCAGACCAATCACATCGTGTATAGAGTCGGTAGGCAGGCTTATGGCTGCTGCTGCTGCTGCTGGGAACAGCGGTCTTCTGGAAGGTCTTCTGTTAAGCTTTTCTTTGAGAAAAGAACAAAGAACGGCACTGAAATCATTCTTAAAAACGGAAGATGTGTTCGGAGTTTTGCCGACCGGATACGGCAAAAGTTTAATCTATCAACTAGCTTCGCTACCTTCTTCGTTGCTCTGGTTGGTTGTAGCACTACCCTATTGCGTGCAGAGGGAATTTGAAAGACGACCGTTTATCCCGCCCCTCGGATTGAGCCCCGCCAATGGTGAGTTCCCTGACCCAAAATCTTGATGTGGGTCTGGCTTGTCAGGCTACTGGAATGCTTCTTAAGAACAACATTTACTGACCGATCCAGTTAGATCGACTGGGTTTAAGGGTCCTGGAGGAGTGATGAAAGGGTAAGGAGATCAGAAATATATAAAGGGGCCAATCCATGTAATGCCTTAAAAACAAGTAACTTTACCTTAACCCTCCTGTTGTCTTCGGGTCAAATGTGAGCCATTTTCGATACATTTCTATATCAGAAATTTGGGTTTTACTTTAACTAAATTGTTCAAAACAATGAGGTGAATGGTTCCATTCAACGCTCTTCACATGTAAAATAAATGATCCGTTCACTACTTTTATTGAATTTGGGTGTTTTATTGAATTTTATAGTATTTGAAGAAAAAAAATAAGAGAACGTTGAAAAAAGGTTAAAAAACGTCAAAAAACAAGCGCATGAAAAATCAACAGACATCAGAATAAGTGACAAAAAAGATATGATTATTTTTTGGGCATTTTAGGCCTTTATTCATAGGACAGCTGAAGACATGAAAGGGGTGAGAGAGAGAGGGGGAATGACATGCAGCAAAGGGCGGGTTGGAGTCGAACCCATGGCCGCTGCGTCGAGGAGTAAACCTCTGTATATGGGCGCACGCTCTACCAGGTGAGCTACCCAGGCACCATAATTTTAAATTGTGACCCATAAAAACAAAAAGCTCCATGGTCGACTGAAAGATAACACAAGGGTTAAAATGGATTCTATATTTGACTGGTAACCAGTGAAGAGGAGCCAGTATCGGGGAGATATGGTCCCTCCTTCTGGTAGCAGTCAAACCATCTATAGCAGCCGCATTCTGAACAAGCTGCAGGTGTGATGAAGATGATTGGCAAATCCCAGAATATCAGGTATTGCAGGAGTCAATACGAGACGAAATGAGAGCATGAATAACAGTCTCCAAGTCCTTACGAGAGAGGAGGGATTTTAGTTTTAGCAATAGTCCTCAGATGAAATGTATGTGTGTATGTCAAGTGTATGTGTTGTATTTGTCTGACATGGTATGGGATTAAATTCAACTCTTTAATTATTATTATTATTATTATCATTTTTTATTTTTTTAATCTGGCTCCTCTGGTACCACATACAGCTGGTAGTGTGATTTGTTCAGCTGCACCAATCAAGGCCAGGGGGGGTGTCTTAACTGCGTGTCAATCACTGCTCATGCACACGCATTCATTCTCCCTTGTGGGGGGAGGGGCTTAGGAGACCATTCTGGGCTTTAGCAGAAAGGGGGCAGGGACTGAGAAGTTGTCGATGTTCAAATTCTTTGGCTAAGTCCTAGATCTTCACAATCCTACCTACGGCACCTTTTTAAGTAAAAGTCCTGCTTTCACAATCTAAAAGTACGAGCGTATTATGGGCAAAATATCCGCAATGCATGAGATTAGGCCCTTTCAGAGTTATATTACAACATATTACAATATTGCATTAATATTACTAATGCATAAATGTGTAAGAAGTATTATAATTCTGTTGCTGGTCATGATAGAGCAGTTTCTAACTGCTTTACATACTGTTTGTAGTTTCATATGCAACAATACATCATATGTTGTGTTTTAAATAGAAAATCCTACCTGCAACGTAACTAGTAGGCCTAACTTTAATTGTTAAATACGTGTAGTCAGGGTTTTCCCTACCATTTGAAGGCTTAGGCGCAGCACCTAAGCCATTTTGATCAGCACCTAAGACGAATGAATGTATCTAAAAGACTTTTCTCAGATCTAATGATTGTCCCCAGTGGACTTCTTTAGTTTAGTTTTAGTTTTGTCTTTAAAGCTTTAGTGCGTAACTTTTTGATATTAATGAACGTCCGTCACATTCAAGCCATTGCCAAATTAGTTGCTACAAAGCTAATTAAGACTATCAGCTCCACACAGCTCTCTCTGTATTTCTCCATATGGCTATGTTCAGAAGATTGTGTCGTCCGGTGACTTTCCCGCGCAGAAGCTCGAGTGAAGATAATGACCTCTTCTGAAGAGTCCATCATGTTTTTTTTAATCCTCCGTGTCCTCCTTGGCTACTAGCAACTGCGTGGAGGCGCGTGCGCGATCACGGAAGGCTTGTATCAGGTGGACGGGCCGACAGTTTTGTTGTCTTTACTTAGAATTCCTCATGGGTGCGACAGAAACTACGCACTATAGCTTGTTTTTTTTTATTTATTTGCTCTAGCTTTTACATAATAATGGTCGAAAATGATGTAAACTTGCTTTTTATTTTTGAAAAACGTAAGATTTGCTTGAGGAATCACCCCTTAACCGCCTGCCAAATACATGCACCTAAGTCTTCCACAAGACGAGGTAAAACACTGGTAGTGGAGTCAAAATGGCAATATTTCCAGGGCGCCCTGGTAGCTCACCTGGTTGAGCGTGCGCCCCATATACTAAGGCTCAGTCCCGGTTTCGAGTCTGACCCGTTTCCCTTTTGCATGTCATCCCTCCTCTCTCTCATCCCTTTCATGTCTTCAACTATCTTGTAGAATAAAGGCCAACATATATTTGGAGTATAAGCAGAAAGTTGCAGAAAACAGAAAAAAGTACCTCAAAATTGTACTTAAGCTCAGTACTTGAGAAAATGTACTGTCTACTACTGATATGTGTATATTTTCCCCTTCACTGAACACACACACACACACACACACACACATACACACACACATACACAAACACACACTCCCTTTGTCCTCTCTTCAGCCAAACAGTGTGACTCTCCAATCAGATAGTAATAAGAAGTGTTCTGCAGTGGTCACTGATGGTAACCTGCCTGCACACGCCCCCTCTGTGGTTGTTTATTATGCTTTGTGGAGATGTGGAAATGTAAATCTCAGTTCAGCCTAATGTGGGCAACATGTGCTACCTGAAGTTGCCTTTAATAGCTCACAGATGTCAGGTAGAGCTAATTCCACTGCTCTGCTTGCTCAGTCACTCTGTCACAGCCTTACCCCCCTCCCCCCAACAGATACAACCCTTTTTTCTTCCTCTCTGTTTTTCCCTGTTATGTTGCTTGTTTGCCTTTTACTGCTCAAACTCTGAATCACTCGGTAATTCTTTCTCTCCCTGACCAATTAGGCCTGTGGTTCCAAAACACTACAGCCTAACATCAGCGGCTCCTTCGTTCCCTGGGTCGGTTTATTTACACGAGACATGCTTATTTAAGATACTCGCTTTGAACACAAATAGAAGGGAGCAGTTCTGGCTCGGCGTTAATAGCTCGTGGGACGACGCTGCGGTCGCGTGCGAGCGGCGTGCCGTTACACAAGGCCACCAAAACGCAAAACGTGTTTGCTTGTAGAGCTACAGAGGCGTGAACGCATTGACTCACAGAGCAGAGGGGTGGAAAACGTGGTGTTGCTATTGACAGAGCAAATACGGTTAATAGAGGTGTGCAAAGAAGACGGAGGGAGAGGACGGGGGAACATCAGAAGTGTAAGTGGAAGGAGGAGAGGAAGAAGAGAATGTTGGCGAGATCATTAGTTAGACGGACAACTACAGTATGTGAAAGAACACGTTCTCACTCCCGACTTGTCAAATACTGACGCTTGATCAGGACCCATTGGCGTCACTTTTCAACATGCTGGGTACTCCTTTGGCATTATTTTTCAACATACTTGGTCAGGACCCCTTGGCGTCCCTTTTTAATTTTCTGGGTACCCCTTTTGGCACCATTTTTCAACGTGCGTGATCAGGATCCCCTGGTGTCACTTTTTAACTCTCTGGGTACACCTTTGGCATCATCGCCTTTGGCCGTCTGTGACTCAGGTGGTAGAGCGGTTGCCTACCAATTGGAAGGCTAGGGTTGAGGTGATCACTTTTTAACGCTCTGTTTCAGTATCCCTTGGCGTCACATATCAATTCGCTGGGTACAACTTTGGCGTGATTTTCCAAGTCGATTGGCCCCTTGGCGACACTTTTTAACACGCTGGGTACCCCTTTTTGCATAATTTTTCAACGTGCTTGGTCAGGATCCCTTGACGTCATTATTCAGCGGACAGGGTGAAAGCACTTTGTTATGGTTAGGAAAAGATTGTGGAGGGAGTTAAAAGATAGGACACAAACCCCAGTCTCCTGGCTGAGAGTCCTGTGTTGTTTGACCCATGCACCACGCCAACCTTACGCTGAGCTTTAGTCTTAAATACTACTCTCTACCATTGTCGCTGTTGATACTAAGTGTAAAGGACTGCATTAAATTTTGTTGTACATGTACAATGACAAAAACTATTCTATTCTACTCTATTCTGTTGCTTTGCCCAGTGCGTCCAATATGGTTGTAAAGGGTGCCTTGTGCATCGGTATCTGGCGGTGAGGGCCAATGACCAATCGTCAGTATGTTAACTAGTTGGGAGTGACAACAGCTTGGAACGAACCCTTTCCTTGTACACCGGCAGTGAAGAGCAGCTGCTCAGCTGTTACTTGGCAGATCTGCACACCACACACACACACACACACACACACACACAAACACACACACACACACACACACACACACACACACACACATACACACACACACACACACACACATTGTGACAGCATAAATGACCTCCACTCCCACATGATATCTTGTCAAAACTGTAAAAAATAAAAAAAATAAAAAACAAATCTGAAATCAGCATATGGTTGAACACACTCCTCCTCCACGTGTCACACAGGCAAGTTGGACTCCAAAAATGATTCATATGACAACTGTTGGATAATAAATTCAGTATGCTCAACTATCTAAAGTGAATATGTAATACCACATCTGGAACTTTTCACCAATTGTCTTTCTGCTTTCAAACAATTTCAAGTTTCCAACAGTTTGTGAGAGCTCTGTCTGTGGTTTCAAAGCTGCTGAAAGATGAAGGTGAAGTCCATTCGGTGGTGTTTTAGGGGATGACCAGAGGCGGGTGGGTGCAGCCGACAGGCAGGCAGGGCGAGTTCTTGGGAAACTTCTCATCTTGACTTGGAGCTACAGCGTCAAAAATCTGAGCAAACAGTGGGAGTCAACTGCTAAACCCTGTCTGCTTTTCTTTGGGAGTCCCATCGGGCCTGCTTTGTATTTCTGAGCTTCACAGCTATAGGGAGTGACAGATGTCTGTCCAGGTTTCTGAAACGTATTCTATTTTAAATAAGCAACGTTTGCCAAGTTAAACATTAGTATATTCATTTAAAATGACTTGTATGACCCTGCTATTGACCATAACCCAATGGAATTATCTTTGGGAGAGTTGGAAGCATCTGTCTGAAGACATTTCCCACTAGTCCTGTTGTAAGAAAGAGCATATACGCTACATTCACGCAATGTCTGCAGAATTGGAAGAACAGGAAACCCTTCTGGTATAACTAAAGACAGATACTAAGATACAGCACTGTCGTGTTACTGCATACTACTCGCTCCAAAGCTCAGCAGGAGGTAGTTATTGGTGAAGTGAAAATAGTTTAAATCATACTGGACATGTGGATGAACAGCAGAGAATTAGCTGCGGTAGTCGTTTGATACGTTTCTATGGATGTTTTCATACATTTAGCCATATTGTTTTAGGTTGCCTTTGGAATCCATCCAAGGACGCAAACTAAACATGAGGGTTGAGTATTTACATTGGAATATTTAACGATTTCGCTCCATTTGCTGTGGAACAACAACATCCTATTTTTTTTTTTAAGATAATTTTTTGGGGCTTTTCCGCCTTTTAATGGACAGGACAGCTAGGTGAGAAAGAGGGGGAAGACATGCAGGAAATCGTCTGACTCGAGCCCTGGACCTCTGCATCGAGGCATAAACCTCCATGTATATGTGTACCCGCTCTACCAACTGAGCCAACCCGGCCATGGAACAACTGCATCCTTAACTGTTGTAGCACAGAGTCCTGCACAGTAGACCTATCCTCGACTAAAGAAATTCTTAGTCGACTGACGCTCATATGATTTAGTCGACTAATCGACTAATAAGTTGATTTGATCGGCAGATCTGTGTGCTTTGAGTGGCCTTTAAGATTAGAAAAGTGCAATATAAACGCAGTCCATTTACCACCTGTAAAACTGAGTACCCCTTTATCAGAAATGTGCTCAAAATTTTCTTGGAAATAAATCATTCAGCATGAAAAAGCATAAAAAAATGGCTAATCGACTGAATAAATCTTAGTCAACCAAAATTGCCGATTAGTCGATTAAGGGGGGGCAGTTCTACTACACAGTCCAGTTTTGGACCTGCAAAGCTTTGTCCCAAAACTGACCCCGTTACCCACAATTCTCTAAGTCAAAACTGGACCCGACCCATTAGTATTAGTCCTGTGACCCGTTACGCAACTTTTTTTTGTGAGTTACCCGCAGGTACCCGACCCTGTGCTCTCTGTGGTAGCCCAGTTCCAGACCTGTGAATCTGCACCCACATCTTCTTTATTCAATTTAAATGGGTCTGGTGTTGTGCTCATTGGAACAACCAATCACATCAAAGCTTTGTCTCAGAGCCAAAAAAAATGGCTCCATCCATGAACAATTATGACTTTGAAATGCCATCAAGCATGGACAAGATGCAGATGTACCGGTTGTTGTAAGTCGATGTACAGAACTATCAGCTCATGCATTGATGTATTTCTATCATCAATGGATAGACCATCAGTTCTTAAGGCTCTTATAATGGTATAAATTGCGCCTTATTAAATGTATGACCATTAAATGTCTGTGGAAGTTGTGTGCTGCCAGCAGGGGGAACAGGAGAGGCTCAGAGCTCTGGAAGAATCTGATCTGAAGGAAGCATCTCATGTCTTGGTGCCTGTAGCTTACAGATAGGTGTGACGTGCCATTCTTAGAAGATCTGGAGTGATTAACCGCCGCCGCGAGCCTGTGTGTGTGTCTGTTCCGCTCTGATCTGAGCGTCTGGGCAGCGGGTGTCTGTTGACTGAACGTCATTCTGTTCCTCGTGCTGTTTAAACAGCACTTAGAAAAGACCCAGGCAACTCCCGGGGAGAATTGCTCAGTCTGCCATCCATCACTGACCCAACTCCTGCTGCCACACTCTTGCCTCTGTGTCTCTGCTTCTGTCTCGACATTTCAGCTTCCTTGCTTTTCTTTTTGCTTTCCAAATGATTAGCTAAGCAAAACCCCTGGGCTGAAAGTCATGATTATGCCATCCAAAAGTTACCTCTTCAGACTAAATTGTGCAGAAAGCAGACCCGATCACTTCATGCCCCTGGACGCATTTCCCAGCAACCCAAGTTGATGCTGATGAAAATATGCGCATTAGCGGATTGTACCCGCGTTGTACGAGAGGTCGGAGAAGCGAGAGGAAACCCAATCCACTCAGTCTGAGTCGGAAAAAAGCCGCAGAGGAGTACCATTTCCCTCCAAAGATACGGCTTGTGCAAACAGCCCTCGCTTTAACAATAACAATGGTCTCACCCAGCCAGGCCAAGCTAACTAATGACAGATCCACACCTTAATGCTGAGCAGTTGTTTGGGTTTAGGCGAGAGAGGATGTGTGTGTGGTGGCGTGTGAGGTTTGGGGGGGGGGAAGAATGGCGGTTGTCAGCAGGTGGCTCGTGCCTCTGGAAAACTCCCTCCCTCCTTTCCTTCCCCGGACGGACAGCAGCACCCACGATCCGGGCGGAGATTGAGGGAGAAAAATCTCTGACACAGCGAAACGCTACTCTCAGCGACAGAGGACATCCAACCATAACGCAGCACATTTTTACAGCTTATTGAATTGTGCAGGAGGCAGGATGGGGCGGGGAGGGAGGGAGGGAGGGATCACAGACGTCTAAAATGATTCCTCAGTGTGTTTTTGGTCCTCTGTAACAGTTACAGCTTGTCTCTTGGCCAGCAGTGCTCCATTTCCTTTCTGGGCCCCTCTCTGTCTTCACAGTTGTGGTCGATGGTAATTGATGCCTTGCCGTTTGTAATGATTTGATGTGCTTACGAGGTTTATGTGGTGTCAGGTGGAGGCAAATCAAATTTTTTGCTGAATGTGCATTGTCAATTCACAAGCGTCTCTTTCGAGCCAAAGGAGATGCCTCATCACAAACGTAAGTGTAAGTATTCTATGAAATACATGGAATAAGTGTGTTGTATACTGTAGGGAATGCATTGAACATCCTTAAAGGGATAGTACGGAAGTGTGGTTGCATGAGGTACTTACCCATAGTCGATGTATTACCTACAGTGTATGGCGGTCTGCACGTCATCACTTTGGAGAAGCAGGCAGCAGTCCTGGCACAAAAGCTAAGCAATGTACTGCTGTGGACAGGGTGCAGGAACTAAATGTATTTTAGCCACTTAATAAAAAAGGCCCACCTAAAAAAACATCTCAATATTGTTGTAAGCAGGGTGCGATTTGCCGGGGGGGGATGCGTGGCATTTCCCCCTTTCTGGTCTACATATCCCTATCTCTGCTGAATTATGTTTATCTCAAACAAAATGTATCCCCCTCCCCCTCATAGTGATCAATAATACTTCACCAATAGACCATAATAAACCTAAAACAGAAGTATTTTAAACTAAGTAAAGGGCTGTAACTAGCCTGGTTGACACCAGACCCTTCTCAGTTGTACCTGAGAGTGGGTCTGGGGAAGGTTCATTCACAGCCTATTTCCAAAGGGGCGTCACCAACAGACGTCGCTCAAATGCCTCTGGGTGCAATTGGATAGTCCTTCAACCAATCAGACTAAAGATCCGGGTGACATAGCAGCGACAGCGGCATCAACGGGTTGCTGCGCTTCGGTGGCCGTCATGGTGAATGTAAACAAAAAGCTGCTCGCCGTCACTACGCTATCATCATCATGTAAAGCCCGCCTCAACGGTTGTGATTGGTGCCTCGACTTGGAAAAATTGGAAATGGGCTTGAATGGGCTCTTGGCCAGACGGACTTGCAGAGCAAATCTCAAATTTGCCAGAAGTTCATCAGGGTTTTCCCAGGCTAGGCTGTAACGTGAACAGCCTATATTGTGATAGAACAATAAAATCAGAGTAGAAGAGTTGTATTTTTTTTTTCTTTTCTGTCTACCTGTGTTTTGTGATTTCTACATTGCTTGTATGGTGTGTGGTACTGCTGGCTATAAACCAAATTGCCCTTCGGGGATAATAACGTTTCCTTGACCTTGACAGTTGCTGCTTGTATTTAGCAGCTACAGAGCTCCGGGACGCCGGCTACCAGCAGCAGTTGTTTAGCCGCCAATAGGTGACTGCGAGCCAGGTACAAGGCACCGCCAGATGACGGTCCTTTCAGGGTCCGTGGTAGTGGAGTTTAGCCAGAAAACAAGAAACGAACGAGCGTGTCCTGGGTGAAAGTATTTTGTTTTTGCCGCAAAGTGAACTCTGCTCTCCGACTTGAAAGCTGAATATTGAATACTGAAGTGCATATTTAAGTGTTTTGGCATGCGTGGCCGTGTCGCTCTATATCCATGGTATTGCAAGGGGGATTTCATTCTTGCTTGTTTTCTTGTGCATGATCAAAAAACATCCCCTCGTCTTTTTTTTTCACAAATTGCACCCTGGGTGTAAGTGTAGGCTATATTTAGAGTATTTTCCCTCTCTACCTTGCAGTCAGACAGCCCTTTTCCGAGGGGGGAACTGAAGCCATTGTATCGCTCTCTTCAAAGCCACCAGACCCCATTGAAGAAAACAGTAATTTTACCTCGCAGAACACAGGGGTTGGAGGTCTGCCAAATCCCTTCATCGGTTAGTTTGTTTGTGGTATTGTGTGACTTTAGTGTATCCGAACTATCTCTTTTAAAATTCAATTTTCTGATGTGTCAGCTAAAGGATATGCTCATGTTCAGTTTTCATGAATCTCATTCACAGAGCAGACCTGAGTGAGACAGAAGCAACACTAGGAGACACAGGGCGATACATGTGACGTTACAGTGTGATAAAAAGAACCTTGAATTAATAATAATAATAATAATAATAATAATAAATAATTTTATATTATTATATATATTTATTATATATATTTATTATTATATACATTTATATAATTTAACAATTATGTTTTTTCACATCAGAGTTGAATCCTATGTTCACCAACAAAGGTGCACACATAAGGTTGGCTGAATTCAACTTTGTGGTGTTATTTTCGCCACCGGTGTGGGCAGGACTTATATGATAGGATGGAAGTGGGCCATAGTGCGATGTGATTGGCCAATGTTCAGATGAGAGACAAACCAGTTGGCCGATCATGTGATCTCCCTCCTCTCAATGATGTGATCTCTCTTCTCTTCCAGTACTCCCGATGGCCAATCCATGCCTGGTAAGACCTGTGCTTTTCCTACTATGACAAGTCCAAATGTCTGCTGTGACCTGAGTCCATGCAGGGGGTTGTGGCTAGAAAGGATACAGCTACAGCCGGAATTTACGTAAAATTACACAATATCTTGACAATATAATTTATAATAATAATAAATATGAGCACACCAAAGTTTTGATATTTTTCGACCGATACACTGGATCGGGATAAACATTAAACAAACAAAACATTAAAAAAGGAAATGTTTAACATTACAAATACAGTCAGACTACTTTTTTAATTATTATGTTCTGTTCTACAGCACTGTGTTCAGCTATTCTTTGATATTTTATTATAGTAAGTAAGTAAAATTTATTTGTATAGCACCTTTTGCAGATACAAATCGCAAAGGGCTTGACAATAAAATGTAATACAAGAGATTAAATATACAGTATCCAAAATGTGCAAAACTGCAGCAGCTTCTTGCAGAGTCTATGAAGAACAGCTGGTACCTTGGTAGACCATAGACCTATAATTTCATATTACGGCACAATCCCATTGAATCATTACTTGAAAGGGATCAAACCTGCTTCCTTTCATTTGAATGAAGTTTGGTGGCCCTGCGGAGAACTTGCATTCTTCCTGCTCAGAAACAGAGATCTACTTAATTAAATGGTGATGATAACTGGCTGCTTTGGCTGGCTCACTTCGGCTGCGTCCCTCCATCCTGCTTCAACCACAGCCATCCGGATTAAAAGACCACTTTTAAAGGAAGGCAGACTTTAAAAGTTTAATGACAGAAATAGTTACAGCCAATTTTGCTGAACAGAAAAGCCAGTTGGCAAACGGTGTTAAGAATCACATTGTACAATCTCCCCACCGGCATTAATGCTGATTTTATTCTGCAGAGGAACATTTTGATTTTTATACACTTAAAATTACACGCAGGTATTATGTGACGAGTGTTTCTCCACCAGCTCATTACCAGTTATTGTTCCTTTTTTTATTTGTTACAGGAAAATGTTTGTAGAGGTCATTTGTCATCCATGTAATCAACTTCAGAAACATGCTGCAGTGCCATATGCTGCTTAGCTCTTCTGAGGGTGTTAGCATGCTTACATCTGCTAGTTAGTGCTAAACATAAAGTGCAGCTGTTATAAGGTCTGCAGCCATTTGGTCATAAACCAACAAATTGAACATGAAAATAAAAGTCAATTGGATTCATTCTCTGTGGACCATTACTGTCTGTTTAATATTATAGAGGCAATCTATCCAATAGCTGTACATTGTTTTACACTGGAGCAAAGAGGTGGACTGACCATCTGACCGGCATAGCCACGTAGTCAACTAGGTCCTTAAATCTTTATTTTTGAAGTGAAATGTCTCCTTGGGTGAGATATGTTCATTTGAGTCCAACATAAACCAATGTTTTTTGATCATGCACAACAAAATAAAACATGCAAGAATTAAATCCCCCTTCTAATACCCTGGATATAGTGCCACTCGGCCAGCCATGCCAAAACACTTAAATATTATACTACATTGGCGATATTATCATGGCAGGCTAATTGGTGGTGATGATGATGATAAGAAAGGATAATGTTGGCTTTCCTTTTGTAGAAATTCCAAGAAAATCTGACAAAAATCTGTCACTACAATGAGAATATGTTTGCTTATTTGTTTTCTTGCTGATGCTGCTTGGTTGATCATAGCCCCATTACTTTTTCTTTTTTTATATAGTTTCAGGTTTGAGCAAAAAATAGTTTATTTTTACAAAGCACAGTACATCTTGAAACATTTTGAAATCTAGGTCACCAAGAAGTGGATCAACACCACTTTTAACCAAGCAAATCCTATTTTGTTGTTGTTTAAAAAAACATACATAATGCTTAATACAAGATGGCTTTGTTACAAATCTGATATATTATGTGCATGTTTCAACATTTCACTCCGTGTTGCTGAATATAGTCATTTATGTTGAACTGTAACTCAAAGTGGAATTATAAGCAGAACATTGAATGTGTCTTTCAGCATGTTCAGAATCAGAAATTCTCCATTGCTCCAATCCAAAATGTTCAGTGAAATAGTTGGCTGTCAAAAAGAGCAGCAGCAGGTGCACAAACGTACATTTTCTTCATTTAGCTAATGTTGTCAACATTTGATCTGTCTTTATGACCCAAAAGTGGGAGAAAGTTAACTTTACCACCAGTCTTCATCCATCTTTGAACATGTTTTTCCCATTTAGACCAATAAACATGTGGTGTGCTGGCGACCGCATACTGTAACAATGTGAATGCAGCATGACGTCATTAGCGAGTGTGTCTGTTTGAATAAGCACACCGCATAATTAGATCTCTTTTTTGTGCATTGTGTGTGTGCTTGCATGGATGTAACAGCGGTACCAAACTGTGCTCAAGTAAAACAAGCCAGCTGTGGTATCACGTCCAATCCTGATTTGCCACATCTGGACTCATCACCTTATGAGCTTCCACATTGTCAAAGTCTTCATCCAGTATCCTGATCAGTTGATTCCTAACTAAGCTTCTCTGAGTAGAGTTTATCTCCCAAAGCTCTGTGTGATTGTCTCCAGGAGGCACAGTCCCGGTCTAAATAAGATTCAGATGGCAGCCATCGCTTGTTACCTCTACTTTACCTTTTTAAACCAACGATTGACTTGTGAGGTTTGATTTGAATTTCTCAAATTGTTTGCAAGGTCACGGCTAGTGGGGCTTTAAAGAGGTATTGCGTAGTAAATGGCAACTTGTTTTTTTAGCCATTGGAACCAGCAGCGAACTTACTTACTCCACCCCCCCCCCACCCCCCACCCCCTTTAAAGCATCAGCTTCGTGACTTTTTTTTGTTGTTGCATAAGCCATGTTGGTTTATGTTCTACAACACGTAAACATGCAGTCATTTTGCATCGTGCTGAGGAGGAAATGAGATCGTCAGTTAATACTACTGACTCAGAATGTCCACTCCAAAAACTCTCTGCCAACACGTCCGCCCAGTCCAATCTGTTTAGCCTCAATAATAACTCTAAGCTGGATTTCTTCCTACTGTTTGGATAGCGGCAGTTGTCTGTGCCCATACGGGTCATTTTGCCTTTTTCTTTACACCGCTATAGTACCATTCTCCCCGCTCTAACCTGTCTGTGTCTGCACCGCCTCTGCTGGCGTTACATATGGCGATTTCTGATTTCCTGCCATCAAAATGTCTTAGCATACCGTAGCGTTCACAGAGCACGAAAAGAGACACAACATGAGGAGGAAAAGGTGCAAAGAGAGTTCATCATTGTATCATCCTTTTATCAGCTTAATGTTTTTTTTTTATTGTTGTTGAATGCAGAGTGTGTGATGCGTGTGATATGTGATATCGCTAGCCTGACAAGCCAGACCCACATCAAGATGTTGGGTCTGGGAACTCCCCTTTGGCAGGGCTCAATCCGTGGGGCGGGATAAACGGTTGTCTTTCAAATTCCCTCTGCACACAATAGGATAGCGCTACAACCAACCAGAGGAACGAAGAAGGTAGCGGAGCTAGCTGATAGATTAAACTTTTGCCGTATCCGGTCGGCAAAACTCCTAACACATCTTCCTTTTTTAAGAATGACTTCAGTGCCGTTCTTTTCTCTAAGAAAAGCTTAACTCCAAGTCTTCCAGAGTCGCAGCCAAAGCCGATTCGAAAGACCGCTGTACGCCAGCAGCAGCAGCCATCTTCTTTGTTTTCGAGTAGCAGGGAATTCACGCGGAACCGTCGCAACTCTGCCATCATTATGTTAAGCCCGCCCGCCGACTCTATACACAATGTGATTGGTCTGACTAGAGTTTGGCTTTTCCAGCTCACAAGCCACCGGAGAGTTGCTAGACGGACCCTGGCATTACCCTGGCATACATTTGCTGGCACTAGGGTGCGTCTAGATTTCTAGGCTATGATATCGCCAGAATCCAGTTCAATCCAATTTTGAGGAAAGTAACATACAATCTTTGCTTTTAAGAAGCAAGTTATTATGTTGCAATGTTAAAGAAACTGGTGGTGTCATTTATGGTTTTCATGTCAACAGAACACCACAGCATATACTGTACATATGTAAGCATATTGAACAGCACATGTTCAGCAATGTGGAGTGCTGCTCTGGATTAAGGAGTCTTTTGGATGTTATTTAACTTAATGCCTCACCTCAAGAACCATGTCTATGGCTCACCAGGAAATGCCTTTCCTAAAATCATCTTTGTAATGTCGGGAAGGTCTGGATATTGTTAGATCTTAAAAAAAAAAAGTGTTGTTCCTTAAAGGTGCTGTAGGTAGGATTGCGAAGATCCAGGACTAAGCCAAAGAATTTGAACATTGACAACTTCTCAGTCCCTCCCCCCCAGATAACAGCGGCAATTTCACACTTTGTTGGGCAGCAAAATATATAAATGGATAATAGAATATTGGACTAAATGGTTTAACTCCTCAGACCTAAAAAAAAAAAAAGGGGAAAAAAAGAAATTGATATTGATAAGATTTGTTGTGTCCAGCTTTCTCTGGACTGAGCACATGGCTTACTGGTGCTTATTAAGGGACAGTATTATGTGTCTCTGTTCAGCTTCAATTGATTTCCTGTGTGCCAAATACATTTCGAGCCAGTGACCATACCCATAATTTAGGCAAATAGGGTGAATCCACAGGGTCTTAATTACAGAGGATGGCACACTCTTTTCTTAAGCTGCCTCAATTTGTGATTTAGTCGGAAAAGAGGAATGTTTTTTTTACATCAAGCCTTTGCCAAATGCAGCTTTAAATCCCACTCAGTAAAAGTCAGGAACCATTCGAAGCTCTGGTTTGTTCAGTCCTCTTGAACTCGGCGCCATGAGCTGAGCTGCTCATCGCACCACTGAGGCTCGTAATTAAAAATCTCCAGTTACTTCCTCCTTACCTCTGCTGACCTCGGCATGGTGGCTCAGCATGTACTGTACCCAGGACCAGTGAGCCGCCTCTGGGGAGCCACGGGAGGAGCTTGGCCAGGGCCGCTGGATGTGGACCGGACGACGTTGGGGGAAGTAATGGGAATGTTGACTCAAGGGTGACTAGGGTGGGCGGACGTGACAGCTGAAGAAGAGCGTGCCAGGTAAACACTGTGCAATCATGATGCCAGATTTGGCTTGATGATGATGCCAGTGTGCAGGCTGCTGTGTTTTGTTATACTGCATGTCCCTTTCTGTCTCGGGAGAAAAATTGTAAAGGTTTGAGCTTCAAAGATTAATCAATTAGTTGCAAACTATTTAATTAATCATCAACTATTTTGATAATTAATTGGTTTGAGTCACTTTTAGAGTGTCCATATTATGAAAAAAACACTTTTTCTGGGATTTGGGGTGTTATTTTGTGTCTCTGGTGCTTCCACACGCATACAAACTTTGAAAAAAAAGACATCCATGCTGTTTTGAGTGAGATATGGTTTCTGAATGTGTCCTGCCTTCAGTCTCCGGGTGAGCTGTTCAAAATCTGCACGGCTTTCTACGTCACTAGCCGAGACAACGGGCCTAGGGGGCTAACCGTTAGCATGCTAGCGTTAGCATGCTAGCTCGTTCTCAATGGCAAACCACTGCTACAACACACAAATTAACCCTAATCTACAAAATAAATTATATAGAACTACTTACATGTCCCTGTTCTGCAGGTATTCCACGCAAAGTTGGAAGTGTGCCCTCGTTTAGAAGAAGTCTCCTGGCTAATCCTGCCTCGTACAGGCCGAAGTTGGAGAAACAGCTAGCTAGCTCATGTAATCCTTACCTAGATACTGCGCATGTGTGACTGACAACAAAGGTGTTACAGAAGTTGAGAGGGCTCACTCTGTAGCTTAAACAGAGACCTGACATAGGGTGAAAAGAGGAGCTGCAGCAATGTGCAGTACAATAAAAATATGGTGTTTTTTGAAAATTAAGCCATGTAAACCTATTCTGATACCATCTCAAATTACAACTATGAACCTGAAAATAAGCATAATATGGGCACTTTAAACAGAAAAAGTCGGAGTTCTCTGATTCCAGCTTCTTAAATGTGAATGTTTTCTAGTTTCTTCAGTCCTCTGTGGCAGTAAACTGATTATCTTTGAGTTGTGGACAAAAAAAACACATATGATGACATCATCTCGGGCTTTGGGAAACACTGATCGACATTTTTTACCATTTTCTGCCATTTTTATAAACTAAATCGATTAATTGAGAAAAGAATCAACAGATTAATCAAGAATGAAGATAATCGTTAGTTGCAGCCCTAGTGAGAATGTGACATGGAGAGAAACAAAGACGGAGACAAACCAACAAAATAAGAGGAAGGCCGAGCAAAAGAGACAGGAATATACTGAAAGTGATTGTGTTTCTTTCTCTGGGGTTGTTATTAAAGCGGCACCTAACACCCGGGAATGCAGGAATGTCCGCTGACATCTTTTTCATCACATAGAGGGGACGAGACGGGGGTGGAGAAAGTGTCAGCTTGTTTCAGGAAGGAACCGATACTGCAGGGCCATCTGAGGATTCAAATATTGCCGCTCGGGGGGGGGGGGGGGGTTGGAGAAAGGAAGACAGAGGTATCACTGAAGAATTGAGCAGAACAACAGTCAGAGAGCGACAAAGTAAAAAAAAAAAAGGATTTGAATTAAACCGTGATTGAATGACGCCTAAATCCTTCATGGCGAATGAGCCGAGGCTACAGGTAACACTGGCCCCCCTGTCACAGGGACCCCCACCTCGAGCATCAGCCCACTGTGGTGAGTGAGCAGTGGAGTGGCAGAGGGCCATACGTACAGTTAGCACTCTGTCTATCTCATAGGCTCATTCAGCCGTGTGGTTTGGCAGGTAGAGCTGCGATGTAGGTGGCTGCTAGTGAAGATATGGAGACCTATGTGTGCCGAGCTTAAGTATTCAATTTACCCCTGCCATTAGCACACGTTACACATTGACTCTGTGTGTGGAGAGGACGAAAGGGTTGGCTTATTGCAGCTAATCCCTCACCTTAAGCCTGCACTTGGCATTGGGCAGCACCTCTTATTTGCCATGCAACTCAAGTTTTAAGATTCTAATAAGGAAGTCAAGGCATAAGCTTCTGCAAACAGTGCAGGGAAGTGCACGCCATCAGCTGACTAGGCGAGCAGCGAGGTGGAATGTCTATTCCAGTAATGGTGGCACTGCTCGCCTACGTACTGTACCTACACAGAGGTGTTCCCAAGCGTCAGCCAAACATATATCAGCACTGTTTCATATCAAATACCTTTATTTTGGCAATCGCAGATGTTTGCATGGAATTAGCACTTTTTAATAAACTCATTTGGTTCTGTACACAGTGTTAATGCACAGGAAAAACACAAGCTAAAGCCTTTTAACGCCTGTCTTGGTGATATGGGCTTATATGAAGCTTAGACAACTTCCCATAAGACAACATAGAGCCATGCAGGGTTTCGTAGCACAAATGCCCTTTGTTGGACGTACAGAGCGGGCTCTCTTGAAGTCTTAAAGTAGAGAAAATAATCCCATAAAGAAAGGTCAAGTTGTAGCAATTGTGTAGGTATAACTATTGAATATAATGTACCATGTATGGCAGAGGGGATTGGCAGCTGATATTTACCAAACTTGCTTACATTTTGGACTTAACTGAAAGAATAAAAGTAAAATAAGTATGTATAAAAGTAAAAATCCTTCACTTTAAATCATAGACTGTAAAAAAAATGGATGGAGCTTCCGTGCCTGAAATGTGAAGTCATTGTGGAAGAGCCTTAAACGTGCATTCTATTTAATTTCCAGCTGGGGGCAACTCCACTTGTTGCAAAAAAAGAAGTCTATGGGAAAATTACTCTACTTCTCACTTGATTTATTACCTCAATAAAAAAATTAGTTTAAATTTAGTTTATGGCCTCAATTGCTATTTCATGTCTTCTTAAATACAGCATGATGTTCATTTAGTTAATTATTGTCCCATTTATTTTTAAATAGCCGATAAAGCAGGAGATACTTCAGGGCATGGCTACACGGCGACCTGTCAATCAGGACAGAGGCTTAGCAATGCTAACCACGGCTTCTTGCTTGTACAATTTACAGCATAAGTTATCTGATAATCCACGCAAAATTGGTATTGTAACTGACGTTTCTGAAGAAATGTAATCAAATGGGGACCTTGTGAATCGGAATCGGGAAATCATTGGCGATACCCAGCCCTAGTTCCAACGTACTATTTTCGTATTGTATAGTATTGTGAAATGATTAAAGTGCGAAGAGGGGTTGGCACGGCGGCTGGCAGTGTTGTAGTCAAGACCACCTAAACCGAGACCAAGTCATCACCAAGACCAGAGTGTATCGAGACCGAGACAAGACCAAGACTTAGAGGGGGTTGAGACTAAGTCAAGACCAGGACCAGGACCAGACCAGTGTGAGTCCCACACTGCATGACACGATAAAATGTGAAAAATGCGGTAACACTTTCCTTGAAGGTATTTACATAAGAGTGACATGACACTGTCATGAACACATGACAGTCATGACACATGAACCCTAACCATAACTTGTCGTGACAAAAACTGAATGACACTTGATGACAGAAGCGTTGTCATAAACGTTTATGACTTGTTTATGTTTATGACACGTTCATGACAGTGTCATGTCACTCCTATGTAGATGCCTTCAAGTAAAGTGTAACCAAGAATGCTAAACATAGGCACTCCTCAAATTGATCTGAAAGATCCACATTTCCATAAAAAAAAACTTTTTTATTGCCATACTTGTGTTGTTAGAAATGCCTTGATACAAAAAAAAAATCTAAAAGCAGTTTTGGCCTTGATTGGTCTTGAAATAAAATCCTGAGTCCTCTTTATCTGAGACCTAGACAAGACCGAGTAAAAATGTGGCTGATTCCTAGACGAGACCTTCTAAACAGGGTTGTTGAGACCGGTCTCAAGACCAAGACTGATCTTGAGTACTACCAACACTGGCGGCTGCCACTGTAACGATCTTTTCTTTACATAAAGGTATTTTTCTATTTCCAGTATTCCTGGTGTTTACCCCTTTTTCCTTCTGAAAACACAGTATGAAACCTATTAACCCGGCGGTTAAGTAGCAGAGCCCTGATATTGCTTCAGACCCATGCGTGGCTTGTCCTCCTCTCCTGCCTGTGTACACTGAAGCCGTGCCAGAGAGTGCCGCTGCGTTGTGCTCTTCTATCCTGTGCTGTGCCTGTGCCTGTCCTGCGCTGCGATGCCGGCTCCCTCGCTAAGGTGCCAAGTGATTTGTATCACTGGGAAAACAGTCTCCTTCCAATCTCAGCTCTCTTAGGAGCATATGAATACACTTTACACTCACACGAAAGGAAAACAGGTAACTTGAGAGCAGGCTTGGGGCAAGAGCTGAGGCTGCAGGTAACAGGGCTGCAGTGTGTCAGCGTGTGTGCAGTATGGCATCTGGGTGAGTGTGCGTTGGACTTGTTCACACTCATGGATACCTATATGAACAGAGGTGTGTCTGCACAGTATATATGCTTCAGTTTTAATGCTGCACGTACAGCACTGCGTTTTTTTGGCACAAAAGGGATAGGCTAAATCTTGTGGCTCCAAAAGCAGAGCTGACATAAAATGAGAGTAGATTTAGGCACTGCTCCTATAATGTGTTTTAATTTGAACTCTTTTATTTATTCAGGGAGAGTCAACGGGAGCAAATTTGACCTTTTCCAGTGATTCCCTGTGTCACATTCACACGTTGATACTTGGAAGCTGCTCAATGCAACCAGAGCTTTTTGCTGTCAGCCGCACAACATCAGTTGATGAAGAAAGGGGGCGGAATTAATTTTTATTCATTCGTTCAACCTTTAGTTACACTCAAGCGATCATTGAGGGGGCAGCCCGCATTTACAATGAGTTACAAAAATACCAAGACAAAACAAAAAAAACATAGAAAAGGAAGCAACCCCATCGTAAGAAGATAAAAAAAAAACACTAAAATGTTCCAAAATGGGGAAAAAAAAACTATTTGATAAACAGATAGAGACAACCAAGATGCAAAAGAAATACAACTATGTAAAGCAATTACAAGCCGAAGTTTGGAGGTCCAAAATCCGATTTCTAAAATGTCCAAAAGCCACAAGTGTTGATTTAAAAAAAGGTGTTTTCCAGCTGAGTCAGGGATTTGAACATGCACCTTTAGTACATTATCTTTCCTTTTTTTGGCATTTTAGGCCTTTATTTGCATAGGACAGCTTAGACTTGAAAGGGGAGAGAGAGGGGAAATGACATGCAGCAAAGGGCCGCAGCTTGGAGTCGAGCCCGCGGCCTCTGCGTCGAGGAGTAAACTTCTATATATGGGCGCCTGCTCTACCAGGTGAGCTAACCAGGCACCCACATTATCCTTTTTTTAATTGGGATGTAAATTTCTTCATGATGTTGTTTTTTCAAAATGTAAACAAGCAGACATTTAATTTTTTTCAGCCAGTGCAGCGGATATTTTTAGCTCATGATCCGGGATTGTTACCTGCCTGTTTTGATGGTTGATGACCTGATGGCAGCTTTCCTGTTTTTAATTTCTTTATTTCAGGGGTTCTCCAACTTATTATTCAAAGGTCCTCATCAAGGACTCATTCAAGATCAGACTTCCGGAACGATCGGCAATAACAAAATAACACTTATTCAACTCACTTAGAACTTTTAGGCAACATACTGTACATTCAAGTTGTACCTTTGTTTTCTTGGTCAACTTGTGTACCGGTACCAGAACCTGGAATCCGTTACCGGATATTCAACGGATATGAAATATAAGATTTTAAGTTTTGCTAATTTGATCTCCCTGCATTTTTGTTAAATTGGTCTTCAAATGCCTAAATAACGCTGCTCCCCCACCCCTTTGCAAAACAATAACAAGACAGCAAAGTGGTACCAGATCCACCACCCGAGCAGCGTTAAAAGGCAATTGTAGTATCCCTTTCCATAGAACATCATTTGCCCAAACTGCCTTTTCAGGAAAAGGGGGCACAATTATGGAACTCTCTTCCAGACCACTTGAAATGTATCCCAACATTAGTCACCTTCAAAAAAACAAAAACAAATTGTGGCTAATTCAGCAACAATATTGCTCTCATGTTTAGTTTTTACACTGTGCTCTCTCTGTATACGTTCTTTCCTTTTTCATTCCATTCCATTTTATTTCATCTCCCTCTTATTTTTAATAACGTTAATCTTTATTTTTATTTTTTAACCAAAAGCCCTACTAGGGACAAGCGTCGTGAATTAGCTTTGGATAAAACCATATATTTAATAATATTTGTAACCGTATTTCACACTATGATAAACTTTGCAATTAATCCGAACAGATCAGAGCATGGCCGACTAAACCACTACTGTATATTCCAGTCCTTCCAGAAAGATAGTTTTTTTTGTGATTGTTGCAGACAAAAATCCTTGATTATGTGGCACCTTTTCTTAAAGAATGCGATGGAATATGCGGAATATTTATGCAATTTTATGCGGGAACTTTCAAAAATAGCAGGAACTTGCAAAAATTGCGGGAACTTGCAAAAACTGCGGTTTTATCATGTCTTCATCGCGGAGTTTGCAGCTTTTCGATGATGTTCATGTCGCGTAATTACGTCACTTCATACCATTTCCATGGCAACGGGGAAATGGTTGCTCTTGTGTGAAGTAAACACAACATTTTTCAACTTTCTGCTAAGAGAAATGTGAGTTTTTTGCAACGAAAATGCGGGGAAAATTAAATTATGCAAGCCCTGCATATTTTGCGTGGAAATCGGCAATTTATGCGGCGAAAGTGCGGCGTACTTGAAAAAATGCGGCCCCACGCATAAATATACGGACTTTGGATTATTGAATTATGCGATCACCTTTTTTTCTGGAGGGACTGATATTCAACGTCTTTTTTTAATGGAAAATGGTTTAGAAAATAGAAAGTAACTTTATAATGTCTATTATAAAGGTAGTGAGGTATTGCCTGGGTCCGGATTGACTTGCCGTTCGGTCCGGATTTTTTCTTTTTTTTTGTTTATTTGACATGGACAATGCACAGCTCCTTCGCAGTACCAGAGTTAGCTATAAGCTTATTTTCATCTGTAATCCCTTGGCAGGAAACAGAGAATAACATCTCTGTCAAAAGGAAAACCTAACACTGGAGTATGTAGCGCCAACACAGCAGTAATGGAATGGAACAATTCAATTTCACAGTATTAAAACTCACCCACAACAACAACAACAACAACAACAAAACCCACAACACAAAGACACCACACCAACAACAAGAACCACAACATGAAGACAACACCACAAAAATAGTACCAACAATAAGATCCCAACATTAAGACGCCACTACAACAGGACTTTACAACATTAAGATTAGCTTGGTTTAAAGGAACACGCCGACTTATTGGGACTTTAGCTTATTCCCCGTATCCCCCAGAGTTAGATAAGTCCAGACATACCCTTCTCATCTCCGTGCGTGTCGTAACTCTTTCTGACGCCCCCACCGCTAGCCTAGCTTAGCACAGATTATGGAGGTAACCGGTTCCAACTAGCCTACTGCTCCCAATAAGTGACAAAATAACGCCAACATTTTCCTATTTACATGTTATGATTTGTACAGTCACAGCGTGTACATATAACAAGGTCACATGAGACACAGCCGTCTTCTAACCGTATACAAACTGGGAGCTATATTCTCAGAAGGCGAAGCACTGCTACTTCTGCTACTTGGGCGGAGTGATTTGCTCGCAGCACCTGAAGCCCCGTGGTGAGGAGCAGAGAGTAACAACGGTGCTTTTCAGGTGTTGTGCTAAACACTCCTCCCAAGTAGCAGTGCTTCGCCTCCTGAGAATATAGTTCCCAGTTTATAAGTTCAATATTCGATTATGATTATCATGTCAACGATTCGAATCGTTTCAACATCACGATGCATCACGATACGTCACCTCCTCAATTTTATTATATATTGCTACACTTGGTTTTCATCAACAAATTCGAGCAGTCAGATATATATGAACTCCCCTTTTTATTGTCTGCTCTTAAAAAAAGACACTTCCTGAATGTAACGGAGTCTGAGCACAGCAGACAAAAAACGAAAAAAAGCAGTCGTCCACGTTCGTATCGATGCAGTGATTCATTTCGACACCTCTAATGTGGACCCAGATTTTTGAGAAGCCCTGCTTTATTTTTGTTTTTTGTTTTCATAGACACTTAAAACCAACTTTATTAAGTTCTTCTTAAGGACTTCCCCCTTTGCACGCACAACCCGAATTATGAATGTATTTTTTGTGTTTTGTTACGCAATATGTCAAAATCAGCTATTATGGCTCATTTTCCATCAATTTGTTTCCCTTCTTTTTTGTTTTTTATCAAAAAAAACCCCTCAGACCAACTTATCTGGGGCTCTTCCCAGTATATGCACAAGCTCCAGTTTTTAAAGAAAAAACATGCAATATGCAATTCTGACTTTTTTCCCACTGCTAAATTTCCACTATTCCTTCCCACACAACTTATTTTATTCACTTATTTGTGGATGAAATATAATCTTATAAATGGCATTTTTTTATATTTCACAGGCAGCCTATGGGCCCTATTTTAACGATCTAAGCGCACGGCGTGATTCAAACGGTTGTACTTAGTGTCTTCATTAATTTATAGGTGTGTTTTGGGCGTAACGTGCAATAAACTAATCAGCGTGTCATCTCCCATTCCCTTTAAAAGCCAGGCGCGTTTGAAGCTTGGCGCATTGCTATTATGATGCCGGATTTGCACCGTAATATTTTTATTTGTAATCTTTTGCATGTTTGTGTGCTGCTGCGCTTCCCTGTGTGTGTTTAAAAAACACAGTTTGTGCGCGCTGTGCATAAGCCTAGGCACATATAACTAATGAGCTGTTAAAATGAACAATGAAATGCTGCGTTATTGACTTTAGACCAGGTTTTTGTTGGTCACTGATGCGATACCTTCCCGCTGCCTCAAGATAGCAATACGCCAAGAATGCACCTGAACACACCTCCCTGTAGGACCAGCACGCCCATGGGCGCAAAGATGGGCACAGGTACATTTGCTATTTAAACAACGTGGGCGCTGGACGGTCTTAAAATAGCAAAGACTCTTGCGTCGGGCTTTGCGCCGCGCTGCACAGGGTGCAAGATAGGGCCCTATATGTACAAATGGCAACATGGAACACAAAAGAGAGAAAGAAAATGCAGTATAGAAGACTTACAGTATATGTCATGTGTACTTCTGTCATCATACGAATACAAACATAAGTACAGAGTTTTTTTTGTTAATACGACAGATATAGACTGTAGCTTTGCATTACACCCTAAGTGCCTAATTTTCACAAGAAATGGGCCTGAAATCTGTACACATGAATTAATCACAGTTTTACATCCAGCAATGGCATAAGTCCATGAAATCATTCCCATGTTTGTTTTAATCACATATGTGGAAAAGGAGAGCTTTGGAAGGTGGCCACTACTCTAACATGGAAACTTTGTGTCCTAAAACATCGATCTGGAGTAATACCCGCAATAGTTTCGAACCCGAGCGAGGCGTGTCAGAGGCCCTCTCCTCATCAACTTGTGTTTATTTAATTTCCGATTTTTTTTACGCACACACATGTACTGTACATTAATCCCCAGTCATACATCTCCATCCCTCCATCCTTCCCCTCCTTCTCTCACCAGCACTGTTTATTTTAGAGTTTTTGAGGAAAAACCTGCAGTGAAATGAAAATAAAGGTAGCTTCACACTCATAATATTTGGAGTGGAGAGCAATTTATTTTCCTTTTATTAAATGCTGATTAATATGCAGTGTTGGGGAGACTAATACTGCAGGTCTCATTTCCCCAGTATCCTGTGCTGTTGCCGCTCTGCCTCAGAGGAGGAACTGGCCGCATGAACGTTGCTGATATGGAAGTCTGGTTTGAATTAAAAGAAAGAAACTCTTTTCACCGTTACTCTTTTCCTGTCTCCTCTTCTGTCAGTTTTTATTTTTCTGAGCTTCTAATTGTCGAGATGAGGTTGTGTTGTGTTTTGGGTCCGCCGTTGATGTGGATGCCGGGAATGTCCAGCCCCTAATTGCTCTGGTTACATTTTCTACTGGTTTCTCGTGTGTGTGTGTGTGTGTGTGTGTGTGTGTGTGTGTGTGTGTGTGTGTGAGGGGGGAGGGGGCTTGTTTAACTATATTTGTGGGGTCCAAAAACTGGGAGTCCAGTATACTTGTGGGGTCCCAACAGCTTTGTCGGGCCAAAATGCTGGACCCCGTAAATTTAAAGGGCTGTTTGAGGGTTAAGACTTGGTTTTAGGATTAGGGTTAGAATTAGGTTATGGTAAGGGTTAAGGTTAGGCATTTAGTTGTGATGGTTAAGGTTAAGGTAAGGGGCTAGGGAATGCATTATGTCAATGACGGGTCCCCACAAAGATAGTGCCACAAACCTGTGTGTGTGTGTGTCTGTGTGTGTGTGTGTTCCTTTCAATTAACAGTGAGCATGTGTCATCATGGCAGATGAGGAAGTTAGGCCAGACAGTAACAATGCTACCTTGAGCAGGATCTTAAACCACATTCGTAGTGTATTTATTTAAAAAAAAATTGTTACATACATCAAGATCTGTGTGAGAGAAACTTACATTCACTGTGAATTAGCGCTCCTGAAAAGTTTCAAGAGTAAATGGGCACAATAGTAAACTTGGACACAAATGACTATTTTTCTTTTTTTTCTTTCCAGGGTACTTGAGTTGATTCATTATTGGGAGAAGCCAATTGGCTGCAAACGTTGGTTATTTCTTGGGTAAAACTCATTTATCATAAAGAGTAAAACCAGACACTCAGGTTAGACTATCATTTGCCAATATGTTGGCCCATCCCGACCTTCTAATGAGAATCTGAAATGGGCTTGTCGGTATCCTCCACCATCCTGTATGGTTTGACGGGAATCAGGATATCATTTTACTGCCTCGGGGTTGAAAATTCTGCGATGGAAACCGCTTCAGGAGCGATCTGGGATTCAGTGAGTTTAATTGTCCCGTGATGATTTTTTTCACTGTGATGAGAATAATATTTGAATAGGTGGAAAATGAAAAGGCGTGGCATCTGGAATAGAATAGAAGCTCAGCCTTGTGACAGAAATATTGGTATTAGTATCCCAATTTAAAAAGTCAAACCTTAAAGCTGCTATCGTCAATATGTGTATTAAAACAACGGATCAGGTGATTGTATATAATGTGAAAGATGTTGCCAATATGACAAACACACATAATTATCACATGGCTTTGCAAAACAGTCTCACTCTCAGCGCGTCCTGGTCAGGTGGTGCCAATGGCGTTAGTTACTGGCGCACAAAGTTTCCTTCAGCATCTCAGTCAGATGCAGGGGCCTTTCAACTAATTTGGATGGAATCTCATCCGAGGCGATATTTGATGCTCTGGGTACTCCTTTGTCGTCATTTTTCAACGCGCTTGGTCGGGACCCTTTGCGTCACTGTTTGACACTCTGGGTCGGGACCGATTTAGCATCAAAATACTCAGTTGTGGTTAGGGAAAGATCGTGGATGGGGTTAAAAAACAATTACGTTTAACTGTCACATGGGACAAGAACGGGACTGTTGGGGTTAAAAAATGATCATGGGTGGGGTTACAAAATGTACATTAAAGTGGCACGCGGGACAAGAACGGGACACAAACCCTGGTCTCCTGGGTTAAAAGTCCTGTGTTGTTTGACCCATCCACTACCCCAACCTCTGTCCTTACGTGGATTTCGGTCTTTCATACTACTCTCTAACGTTGTAGAGACAACTACGTCATTGTACAGAGCTGCATCCAAGCTGCTGCTATGCCCCGTGCATCCCATACAGACGCTAAAGGGTGCCTTTTGCAAACATGGCCTCCCATACTATCCCTACTAGCTCGCAGAACAAATGTCTGAACCACCGCAGCCTGTATGTACCAACAGAAGCCTTTAAACAAAGAGAAACCAACCAAACAATCGAAACCACGCCAAAAACAAAGAATCACACCTTAATGTTACTTTTAGGTTGAACTTTGATCCCGGCTTCCCATTGAGAATCGCAGGAATGTTGGGGAGTCCATCCGACGTCTACCAGGAGATAAAAGTGGACGCAGGTTACCTAACCTTCGTCTTTCCATTTGCCACAGTTTGGACATTGAGCCTAGGTTACGACGAGTTATAGACTGTCTTCGTTTTATTGCAACACGCTTTTGGATCCTGAGAAATTGCTGTGCAACCAACCATTTTATTTAACTTGCAGAAGGAAGAGACGGACCGCCGTCTTCCTCACGAAAGAGGAGGATAACTTCTAAGCCCCTCACAATAATATCGTGATGTTAGATTGCAAAGGAGATTTGGCATTCATCTATCGGCATCACACAAGTAAGACAACGTTTGAAACTGGTGTACATGCAAGCACATACAGATTGCACCAATGTTTCTTTGCACACGCACACACTTGCATGCAAGGAGCACCTCAGAGATGAGGACCTGGTAGGGAACTATGACTCACGTCGGTTGGGTAAGCAACGCAGGTCAGCCCGTCATGTAAAGGCTGTCCTGGAACAACTCTGTAACCATATAACTCACTGTTTAAACAGGCCTCTGAGAGATGCCCTCTCATTTCCTGCTGGAAAAGCTGATCAATCACAGCTCTCATCACCTTGGAGTCGGGGAGAAATAGAGATGTGGCTGGTCCAGGACAGAGGGAAAGGTGAGATGAGTAGAGATATGATTGGATTCTGAGGTCTTTTTTTAGTTACAGTGTTTGTGCTTCATTAAATAGATGAGAGCATGAAACAAGAGAGATAAAAGATTGCGACTGGCCTAACAAAGTAGAGCACAAGCTATATAGTTTGAGGTGCAAGTCCATATTCAAGCACTTTCATGAAGTTTGAGAGTGGCATGAATTATTGTTAGAATTTAGATTTTGTAATTGGTGAATGGCAAATTTAAAAATACATTGAATAGAGCACAGAATGCAATTTTCAAAGATTCCCTTTTAGATTTTTTTTTAAATTGGGCAGAAAGGCAAAAAAATCAGCAAGTTTAACCTACAGGGCCATATATTCACTCACTATGTAGGGCTAATATGTGGCAACATGGAAAGATAAAAGAGAAGGAAAGGAGGAAGAAGAAAGGAGACATTGGAACAGATTCAACGCTGGCTCTAAAACGAGAGCCCTCGCTCCCTCCCCTCCCCAATTTGTCTCTGTGAGTGTTTTACAAGAGCTAGATGAATTGCGAGAGGTTACATCCATCTATCAATGCGAAAAGAGGAATGTTCTTCTCTTAGTGGTCCTCCCTTCGCTCCTTCCCCCTGCCCGGCACTTAAAACAACACATTGTGCCAGCAGCTCTTGATTTCCACTGCTTCAACACCATGTCGTTTTTCAAGCGAGGTCTATCAGAAGCATTTAGGCTGAATGCAGAGCAGACCCCGGTAGCCAAGTAGCCCCTACCTTCTGACTCAGACCATACTCAGCTCCAATTTGTCCCGACATGGGCCAGTGTGCATGGATGTGGGTTTATTGTGATATGCTTTGTTTTTTGTAGATGGAGCACTGCAGATGATTAACTTTATTCTTTCGTATTAATTACTTTTTATGTTGGAATGTTGCACAGTTTGCTGTTTGTCCCGCAGGGCGCCGCTTATATCTCATGTATGTAGTGTTTCTAAACTTGAATTTAGTGCTGCTGGCCCAATGTAATTAGCTCAGGTTAGCGGTTAGCTCCAGTCAGCTCGAGTCGAGTTGAGGGAGAGGGTGAACAACCTGACAAATGACCTTCGGGGACGCTTCCACAGCGGTGTGGCCGCGGTGCTTTCACGGTTTATTAGTACAGATAATCCGGGTAGGCCACAACACCACAAGCAGCATGCTGCTACTAACGTTAGCCTCTGAGCCTGAAATGAATGTTGTGGCTGTGTCATGCACATTACGTGCTAAACTTTCTGCATTTAGCTAATACAGATAAACAATAGGAAAGGTGTCCATTTGTGAACCTGAAACATGGTTTAGTGGGCGCGTGTCTATGTTCCCCGGGTCCTATGTTCCCTGGGTCCTATGTTCCCCTCTTTGTATGAGACTGGGGAACATAGGACCCTTTTTCAAAAAAAGGGTCCTATGTTCCCTGGTCCCGGTCTCCCTGGTCTTCCCTGGTCTGGCCTTTTTCCACCATTACTGCCAAATTCCATGGCAAATAGGCCTATGTAGGCCTACGGGCTGTTTGACGCGTATATGCAAATAGGCATAGGCAGAGGAAAGATTAGGTCAGGGGTAGGTTAGGGTAACCTAACCTAACCCTAATTGACTACGTTTACATGCACATAATATTCCGGTTTTTGCCCTAATTCCGAATAAGACGATATTCCGACTAAGCTGTTTACTTGGCTAATAAAAGTGAATATTCCACTAATATTCCCGTTTACATGTAACCGTGCAAAATACGATTTTTACAAAGTTCACCAGTGGTGGCGGACTTGTTGGACCATGCAAACACAGCGTCCCTCTTTCATTCCTTCAACTGGCTTCTTGAAGAGGTCGGCGTAGCGATGTATCCAAAAACCTGTTGATATCCAAGTCTTTGATCATGTTTAAAAGTTGATGTGTTTCTCCTTCTCATCGGGTCTGCAGCCTTGCAAACTGTTGGCTGGTTGGTTTGTGTACAGAAACCATAGCAACACACAGAGCTGACCATAAGCCGTAAACAGGCAAGAGGCCGTAAACTGCAGTAAAAACCCTGACTGAGACGCATATTCCGAATGCGCTGTATACATGTCCAAAGAATGCCTCTAAAACCCAAATAATCCTGGAATAGCCCACATGTGCCCACATGTCTTAATCGGAAAATGCTATATTCGGAAAAAGGCCTTATTCGGAAAATCCAACCGGAATATGCTGTTTTACATGACCTGTATCAAATTCGGAATATTGTCATATTCGGAATAATAGTGGAATATTGGTGTGCATGTAAACGTACTCATTGTAGTTGAGGGTAAATTGTCTCAAGGTGTCTGTAAAATGAGCATTACAGCCTCACAGAGCAGATGTCCTGGCTGTAGACTATTATGGTAGAGACACACTGGCCGCGAAATGAAGTGTAACAAAGTGCCATGAAACGTGGATTCGTGCCCAATCAGGCGCCTGGCTGTTAACACCAGACTCGCATTTCTTTGCACCCGTCACAAAGCGATCCTGCTCCTCTCCACTCTACAGAACTGTGTTTGTTTGTTTGTGTGTGTGTGTGTGTGTGTGTGTGTGTGTGTGTGTGTGTGTGTGTGTGTGTGTGTGTGTGTCATTCTCTATCTGTGACTCTGTGTGCCTGCAGATCGCCCGTCACGCTCTAGACACAGCTGAGAAGTCAAGACAAGCCAATATCACCATAAACCTGGGTGTTTTATTTTGAAATTTGTTTTATTTTGTAAAGTATCCGGCTGTGTTGTGGCGTTCCTGTATGCGATTACCTACCTGGCTCGACACATTCACTCGCGGCTAGCTAAAGAAATAGAGGAGATGGCGAAACGATCGCTGCAGCACGCGGGCTGACACACGCAGCCAGACAGATAACAGATAACATGGCCGCAGAAATGAAAATGTCTCTTATTCACAGCACTTCGTGGCGCTTCCACGGCCAGTGTGTCACTGGCGTTAGTTAACTAGTCAATGTTAATTGCTTATGTAGTTGCTCAGAAGTAGTAGTCACATGTGGTACAGTTTAATTTTTCAAGATATTATTTGTCTGTTGTCATTTAACTTACAAGTTGCAGCAAACAAATGCATAAAGCGAGATTCCTTTCGTGGTGTAGCCACCCAATGTTTTATGCTTGGAGGTGTTTTAAACCCCCAACATTGACTTGAAGGCACCTAACCTTAACCCACGACGTTGGGGGTTTAAAACACAAAAACACCATGTTTTATACAAAAAGTCAATCCTATAGCTAAGACTATACTGTACAATTTGGCACTACGCTTGCTTTCAGGACTCTAGCACTTGGGGCTGCCAATCCCTCATTAACTTGCCACGTCCTGCTGAAAAGAAAAGACCTGCAAAAAAAAAAATGAAATGGATCCCCATTATAGCTTCATGTATTATAGCAGACTTTACTTTTATGGGCTTTTAACAAGTTTCCCAGGGGTTGCAATAATTTCTGTGGTTTATTTTCGGAACATTTACTTTTTCTTTTCCTTAAACGATAGGTATGGGCCTTTTAGCTCTCCCAGCCATCTCAATCCAGTTTCACACTCCTTCTTTGGGACACTTTACTGTACTTGGATAGCATGTTGGTAGAGCCAACGTCAATCCTCAAATTTCCACAATCCCAATTCCAACTCGCCTCTTACGGTTATTGCAGCTTGATTGACATGCAGCATGTAAAGAGTAATAATAAGCAGGAGAGGCATGGCCGAATGGTGACAGAAGGGCAACATTTTACAAAACCAAGAGCCCAGCAGTCGATATGTTTGTCGGTGCATACCTTGTCAGCCACAACATCTTGTACCCGAGTGTCATGTTCTGGCAACAAAACACAATTCCTCAGTCTCTGTGTCTGGCTGTCATTTCACAAAGCCTGAAAGATTACTAGAAATCACATCCATATGTGGGAAAACAAATGAGAGAGAGAGAGAGGATGGTGTAAAACATGACTTCCACCCTCAGATGTGCCCACAAGAGCTGCTATGTATGGTGTTTTCCTTTTGGCTGTGCAGATAAATCAGCCTAGAAAAGACGTTGTTGTCCCTACATCTTACCATTCTTTCTCCATTCCTATCTCCACCCGTCATGCTTTCATCCCATTCCGATATTCCCGGCATCCCGCTTTCGAACCACTCCCTCTCATTTTCTCCCTCCTCTCTTCATGCTGCATGTTTTTGCATTGCTTCAGCTCCCCTCCTCCGTCTGTCTGTCCCTCCATCCATGCATGCATCCATCCGTGCACTGCGTCATGTCATTATTGTGTGAGTCTGGGCAGTTTGTCTGACAGCCAGCCAGCGAGTGTAACGCTACACCTCTGACCTGGGAGAGTCAGCAGTCTGTAGTTTTAGTTAGAGAAACATGTCTCGAAGCTGCTGTGCTGAGTTTGTCAGAGAGCAAATGAGCTTCGTGGCACAGTTGAAAAATCAAAAAAGGGAATTATGGGCAACGCACATAGTTCAGCTAATTTTGGCCCCAGAAAATAGAGTCCTAGTCTTGCATTAGATGCATATTAGTTTTGTTAAGTTTCAGTCATAAGTATTTGTTTGCATGTTAGAACAGAGCTTACTGTCTTTCTTGCTCACTTTACTGCAGCTACCTGTGCTCTCCACTGCAGAAGCTTTTTAGTAAAAAACACACAAAAATGCCAACTTAAAGTAACATTCATGTTGCACCCGCATAATGTTTGGCTCATGATAATGACATGAGCTTATGTGTCTGCGTGCTGGACTGTCTTTTTATGTGGTTCGTTGACTACTTTATAGTGGGATTGTGGATGCATTTAGTCCATTTATAAATCATTACTATTGCCCTTCCAAGAACATTGGCTAACATCACTGTCAAAGACATAACGGTACAAAAATTATTTAAAAAAAAAAACATGATGCTGGTCGTTAGTACAAGTCAGGCAGTACTCTTTTACCAATCAAGAGCCACAATGTGTTATTTTCCGGATGCTTAGAGCTCAACAGTGACCGCCCACTTTTTGAACGGCTCCGATTCCGGAAGTGTTTTTCCCAATTCAGTTGTTCAATTGACTTAAATACAAAAATTGCTTAAATAAAAAGTTTTACGTCTGGAACCGAGCCAACCAGCTACGAGGAGGAATCGTGACCATAAAACATTTGATTTGGCGCAACAAAAAAACATTTTGAAAACGGCAAAAAGGCAAAAGTACAAGACTGTGTAGAGAAACTATCACAGACGTCAAACGGTAGCAGCTCGCTCGAGCCGTAAACACCTACATGGTAACAGCGAGATGGACCAATCAGAGACGTGGCGGTAGCTCGGGTTTAGTCTACCATCAATGGTTTAGACAATGCCGTTGCTACAAAGCGCGTCGGGCAAAACAGAGGTACGCCTGTGGAGCGGGGCTGCGTGTGCAACCAAATGTGAATATCGGATCTCGTAGGCCAAGTTCTCTCATGTCTCTCAAAGAACGTAGCTTAATTCTTTCAAAAAGCAAAATTGTCTAAAACGTTAATTATAAAACATTAACCAAATCCATACTTCTACTTTGGATGGTCGTGTACCCTTCAGAGGAAAATGACTCAGCATTCTGCATATACAAGTCACTCTCTACTCTCCCTGAGTGTTTATCCCTGTCTACCAGCCAATTCCTTCCCTAGAAATAAATCAAGTCAAACTGCTGCTGTGCTCTTCTAAGATATAAACCCTGATGGCTTTAATAGACTCTGGAAGGACATGATGTGCTGTACTGAACGTGTGTGTGTAGGAGTGTGTCTACAGGATCTGTGTTCTCAGCACTGCCCCCTGCAGAGCACCCTGGCTGAGGCCCGTTGCCTCCCTGCCAATCACATTTCTCTCATCCTGGGCCAGACAGAGACTCGAGCCAATCACAGTCCTAAGTCATTTCCTGAGAGGAAGCGGTGGCAGTAATGGTGCTGTTGTGGGTATCTTTTGGCAGCTAGGGAAGGGTGGGGCGAGGGACTATAGTTACATAATTCATTTCAAGTAACCCTGATTTGCACAATGGCCAAGGACTTCTAGTGTAGCAAAGTACAAAAAAAACCAACAAAACACATGACCATTACAACAGACCAGTGGTGTAGTCTAATGTATCATAGTGGGTATACTGTACTGAATATTGGCCAAAATCTGCCTTTGGGGGAGGGGGGAGGGGGCCATATCATAGTGGGGGGTCTGGGTGTCCTCCCCCAGCGAAGTTTTGAGCATCAACGGCTTCATTTCCTGTATTCTGATACACTTTTATACACCAATTTACAGTGGAAATACCTTTATTTAGCTTATGTGAAGAAGAGAAAAACAGATGAAAATTCAAAATATATCAAACATATAATGGAAAGTATGTTGTTGCGGGTCATTGGGCATTTTTAAGTGGGTATATGGAAATCCTGAAGCTTTCTTAGTGGGTATACGCCTGCGTATCGCATAGACTACACCACTGCAACAGACCTCTTCTTTTTTGGGGGATTACGACAGTACAGATGGTTGTATATTAACACCGACAGACGTAATTGCAATAACGAGGAAGAAGTGCGGTGGGTTTGGAAGATCTGCAAAGATAAATGAGCAAAAGCAAACCCGTAAGTTGCTATATGTTCTTGGTAAAGTCATGAGGAATAGCAGTTTAATGCAGGATGTTGCACAGCCTGACTGCCGTGCATTGTAGGCCACTGCCTAAAACTGCACATTTCAGCCATAAAACACACTCCATGATAAATTCAATTAAATTCAATTTAATTCAATTCAAACAACTTTATTTATCCCAAAAGAACAATTCTGTTTCCAGCACTCTCCAGACCCGAAAAACAAAAACATGTATACATAAACATACATGCATACACAAAAGATAGCATATTGTCAGAAACAAACTACAAGGGACGGGCAGCGAGTGTACACAGCACCAGCGACCAATGACACATAAGATTTCTAAGTTACGAACACTTTCAAAAGTACCAATGCATATATCAAATACTTGGTCTTGTCACAGCTGATGACTCGTACTGCACAACTTCCTTGATTCTCTCTTGTCCACTAGGTCTCTCTTTCCCAATCACCTGCTTTCCTTTGAGTTCCGGTGTGCATGCACATGAGTCCTGTAACACGCTGGTACACAGTTATATGTAGGTTAGAGGAGACACCAGCAGCCAGTAACAATCCCGGGCACAGCAGACCTGCTACACCGTGTAGAAGTTGACTTGCCAAGACGTAATAGTTCCCATATTATTCAATATATTACGCAGTCATTTCTCTCTGTCTTTCTGTCACCCTGTCTTTCTGTCACTCTGTCTCTCTGTCACTCTTTCATTGGCTGGCTCTCTTTCTCTCATTATCACCCCACTCTTTTGGAAATTCCCATTTCACCCTACATTGACTTATTAAATGATTTAATATTATCTACAACAATCAGCTTTAGGGGGGCCTGGCACCCTTTTCATTCTTTTAAATGTTATTCTACTGTGCTAACTGTGTATTTTAACATCATTTTGGAGCATCATGGTAGAGGAAACACCGAATTGTGTAACTGGAAAGACGCCAACAATTCTGAGAAAACTTACTTTAATGCTGAGCCACAGGACCATTACTACAAAGGTGACATGGTATTACAAATGAAATTGGATATTTATCTATGGAAAAAAGCTGACTTTTCCAAAATGCAGTATCAATAACATGCCTCAGCACCCCTAAAAAAGGGCTAAAATTGCCCCTGACTCCAATACAGTAGGTGCGATATCTGTTATTTGAAATAAAGACGAGTCATTAGAAGGCTTTTCCATGTACACACACACACATACACTTGCCTCTTCTCCATGTGTCAAGGCCTACAGTGTGTTTCCGTCACTAACACAGTCTGAGCAAGCGATTCTGTCAAAAATAACGCTTTTACCATACATTAGGGCACATTTCAGAAAATTCAGACATTCAGCACGGATAAACTGAACGGGCAATTTGGTATTCCGAGTGCTCCTGCATTAGTTTAGGTTTTTAGGGTTTGGCGTGCGTTTATTTTCCCTCTCCTGTGGTGAGGCGCATATGTTATAGAGCAGCTCCCCCCGGCCCATTTGTGTGGTTCTGTTTCTGTCCCATAAATATAAGAGGGGAAATACAGACCGAAACGGGCTCAGCTGTGGTACCAGATGTCTGGGTTTTTTTGGTTCTTCATTTTTCGTGGCTGTAAAAAAAAAAAAAAAAAAAAAAGGCAAAAAATAACAGGTGATGGAAGAAAAATTCAAATGAGATTTAGTCCAACAACCGCTATGTTTTGGCTGTTTTTTTTTTTTTTTAGTTCTGGACTTGACTGCAGAAGTAAAGCTCTGGTTTGTGGGTCATCATTTGAAGTGTTCCGCAAAACCACGTGGTGGAACAGTGACTGAAATGACCCCCCCCCCCCTCCCCCCTCTCTCCGAGATTCTGGTGCCAAAGCAGGTGTCTTGGATCTGGTTTCATGGCTTTTTTGGTTCTTTCGTACATGTCACATTTTCTGGTTGATCGAGCTCGGTCCTGGATTAAATTCCGGGAGGGCCGTGTGCTAGATTAAATTCTGGGACTCGGTCTGGGGTCGCGGTTGCGGTTTGCGCTCTGGGAGCAGATTCTGCCTGGATGTGTTTTACTCCGCCGAACACATAGACCTCGGGTACTCCGTCGGCAATTCTACAAGTTTGGGTCTGCATGGCGAGATAAGTGAAGGAAAGAAGGAGGGAAAAGAAGAACCGGAGGCAGTTGTCAGCAGTTCTGCATGAGGATCCTTGAGAGGGCCACAGAGAGAAAAAGTGGAAGACAAATTATATGAACATGAGTCAGCGAGAATGAACAGCTGGATGGATGATGGATAAGGATGGTGAGGAGGAAATGAGAAGAGAAGGTGGGAGTCAGCAGCTAGATGGAGAAATAGAGTAAGAAGGCGATGAAGAGGTTAGAGGAGTGAAGATGGTGGAAACCCAAGTTGGTAGTTGTACAGATGTTTCTGTTTGTGTGTCAAAAGGAGAAAAAGAATATGTGGAAATAATTGGAATGGACCATGAGTGTAGTTAGTCTGACCTGTAATGAATACTGGTACGAATGACTTCTGTTCCTGACTGCCGTGGTGGAAGAAGAATTTAGATTATTTACTTAAATAAAACTACTAATACCACACTGATAAAGTCCTGCATTGGCAACATCATCAGGAAAATGTACTTAAAGTATTAAAAGTAAAAGTACTCAATGCAGAAAAATCCTCACATTTTACAAACTGGAAACAATCCAAACGGTTCTGTCAATCAACTAAGTGTCGGCAAATTATTTCAGCTGAAATGTAGGCCTGTATATTGTTGGGTAGTTTAATTCATACTATAATATAATGTGTTTTGTGCGCAAAAATCGTAATTTGTAAAGTAACTAGTAACTAAAGATGTCAGATTAATGTAGTGGAGTAGAAGTTGAAAGTGGCATGAACAGAAAAATACCTAAAAACTGTACTTAAGTACAGTACTTGAGTAAATGTACTTAGTACTTAGCCTGATTGACATCTTAGTCAGGCAAATCCGATTTGTTCCTTGAATCAGATCTTTAAGACAGACTGTCCGCAACAACGTAGGCTTCAGTCTACGTTTATGACGTGGCTTTACGATGAGGAAGCTTGAGAAATGAAGGTCCTCCGATTGCGCTGGAAGTCGCGGTGCAGAACGGACTCCTCTGTATCCCTCTGCTAGTAGTCTATATCCACGACGTTCAACTTCCGGGATTGACGTACCACCGGATGTCTTTCTTTGTGTTGGAATTTTAAACTCTTTATGAGGACTATGGTTAACTACTCCTCAGATCTGTGCAGGGTAAATCCATACAGCTAGCTAGACTATCTGTCCAATCTGAGTTTTCTGTTGCACGACTAAAACAACCTTTGAACGTGCACATGTTCCACCAAAACAAGTTTCTTCTTGAGGCTATTTTGCAGAGGCAATGTTGCTCTGTCCAGCGCTTAGCATCGCCCAAGACGATTGTGATTGGTTTAAAGAAATGCCAATAAACCAGAGCACGTTTACAATGTGTGGACTAACCAGACCCTCCTCTGCAGCGCTGTGGAGGAAGGTCTGGCAATGCGAGACCACTCTGGATTTGACGTTGTTGTGTGACACATTGCGAGTAACCTTTAGCTATTTAGTCGAGTTGCCTCTTTAGAGAGATGCTCAGAGTAAATTTACATTGGGCTTTTACTGTGAAAGGTAAAACAGAAAAAGGCCCTAAAAGCTTTGCTTATCAATATTTTATTTTAACAAAAGGAAATTAAGATTATGTCCATTGAGCCGCCGTTGGATGTTTGCAATTTTTCAAAATAAATGAAAAACTAATTTTTAAAAGTAGTATTAAATCTTGTTTTATCAGGGACGTTTTGTGGGGAATTAGCTAGTATTAGAAAGAGATTCATAAATTTTAGTAAGACCATTTTTCGCATTTGATTAAATCTGCTTAAATGTTTGAGTTTTCTTCAAGAAGGCAATTACAATGCAAAGTGAACACAAAACCTTTTTTATTTTGATTCGGATTGCCCCAGATGATCAGAAAAATGCTGTCAACGTTGTGATTTCTTTTTCTTAAGAGTTTTGTGTTAGAGTATACTGATTTAGTTGTTCTATATACCATTTAAAACTGCAGTACAAATAAAGTATATGGATATGCGAGAGTTGGAATGATGGTCTAGGAATGTAGCTGATAGGCCTCCGACCTTGCCTGACAGAACATGCGCAGGTTATAAATGTAACTGTCAGTCAGCTAACCCTCGCCCTCATCTCATATAGTCCTCATATCTGCCAAATGACACAGCCTGCTGGGACGCTCGAGGGATGGATGGGGATCCAGAACAAACATATTAACGCCGCCTCAGTGACCATTCACTCTCAAGCTTTTCCAGAAACCACCATTTTGTCCTTTCTCATCTTTCCTTTCCTTTTCTGATTATATCTAAGCACCCTTTTTTGACAGCTACACCTTTGTCCTCTGTTAGCTTTCCTCTCCAATGTAATTATCTTTGGTTTTCACAGTTTAAAATGTGGGCAAATGCATAACTTTTTTTTGGTTTTAGTTTTTTTCACACCACACACTTTTTCCACTTTCGGCATTGCATCTCATACATATTTCATAATCTGGTTCTTCCACAACTTCCAATCCAACATGTTTTGAGGTAAACAACTGAGGTTTTGTGTGATGCACCTATCTATGCCTAGTTTGTGCTGTTTTGAGAATCGTTCGAGGCCTAAAGCTCAGTTCCCAAGAGTCTGCTTCTTTCACTTCAGCCGGTTGCTCGAAACGCGCCAAGCAGACTATCAACGTCCGTTCCGACAGACGTTGTACCTCCTACAGAAGACCTGAGGTGCTCCAGCGTCACATTTCTGAGGTTGGCATCTTCAGGTGTGCCACTTACTGCGGGATCGCCATATGGACTTCAGGGATACCTAGGATGTCAGCGGAGATGGTAAAAAAAAAAGAACAGAAACATAAATTGAGCAAAGTGTTTCTTACTTTGTTTGGACTTTGTTTTGCAAATTTGTTTTTAAAGGAAAGGCACTTTGCTGTTGCATATTTCCTATTTTTAAATGAGTCTCCGAAAAGTTCTCACTATGAAGAGTTTACCTGCTTTAGCTTTATTTGCTCAGGACTATTATTACCTGTGGTCCTTTAGTAATTTGTAATAATCAAGGGGGTCATCTGTTATCTTAATCCTGTGCGAATCTGCCATGTCTGTAATTTGAAGTAAAAATTCCACCGCAAATGACCACAATTACCATATTTTGCCAAACACAGAGGTCGTGTGATAATATTAGTCCCGTGCGAAGCGCCATCCCTGCGGTTTGGGGTTGTATTGGCTGCGTTGGCGAATATGAGGTATAATGTCGGTAAAATACAGACTTTTCTTATCCCGTGCGAATGCGCCACATGAAACAGAAGTGTGATGGTTATTTCTAAATCACATGAGGTCCCCTGGTAATACTAGGCCTGTGCGAGTAGGGCTTTTGTGTGTATACATTGCATATACAATAGATTCTTATGCCTATTATCACATAGTATACTGTAATCTCACAGAGAAAAATTATAGTGTCACTTAAAGAAAGCGTGCAGAGACTATAATTTGTCTGAGCACCTTATGCATTGAAGTGCTTCTCTTCTGTCTGTCATGGTGATTGCTCGGAGTAACTTCAGCTCTCCGAGCCTCAACCACCTGCTGCTACGAGTGAACCAGATGATGGCTCCTTAATTAAAATGCCCCCTGTTGCTACTCATGAACTTGACCGGGTCAGAGCAGACAGCGTGATATAATCCGTGTCTGTGTGGAAAAAGACAGGATGAATGAGAGAGAGAGTGTGTCAGAGATGCAGACAGGAAAAGAGACTGTACTTTTAGTATTAACTGAAGCGGAGACATATATTGGTCATTGTAGCAGTAGTCTATATCCACAACTTTCCACTTCCGGAATTGTGCCGTTGCCGTCGGAAATTCCGCCGGATGTCCCTCATTTTTGGAATTTTGTGTTGGAATTTTAAACTCTGGTCAATTTATGAGAACTAATGGTTAACTGCTCCTCAGATCTCTGCAGGGTAAATCCAGACAACTAGCTAGACTATCTGTCCAATCTGAGTTTTCTGTTGCACGGCTAACAACTTCTGAACGTACACATGTTCCACCAAAGCAAGTTCCTTCCCCGATTCTATTTTGCAAAGGCGCCGTGGCTCCGTCCTGTGGCGCCCATGACGATTGTGATTGGTTTAAAGAAATGCCAATAAACCAGAGCACGTTTTTCTCCCATCCCGGAATGCTGTGTGGACTAGCCAGACCCTCCTCCGCAGCGCTGTGGAGTCAAGGTCTGGTTATGCCATTTGAATTGTGCCGTGAATTACACAAATGCCGAAACAAAAACATAATTTTGTAAGTCAAGAAAGTCTGTTTGTCGTAAACCCTATGACCATAAGACTGTGAAAATACGTAATGAGTGACGTCTCGCTGAAACTATGATGCCGTCCGGTGGGTCTTGCTCGTTCTTTTGCTTCCCCACTGATAAAAAGACCGAGAGTCGCTGGAAGTTAGCTAAGTTACTAAGCTAGTGGTGTGTAACCATAATGTTTCCCTTAACCTAACCAACCAAAGGGGTATCAGATCAGAAAACCCTATTATTTTGGCAACGGTGATTTGTGACAGTTTTGGAAGGCACCAACAAATAATGTCATCCTTCCAACAGGGCCAGCGTCAAATAAGAAACCCCTTATGTGTAATTTTGGAGGGCAAAAATGGCGTATTTTGTCGTTTAATTTGAAGGATTTACTCAACGGATTATTTTGTATAACAGATTATGTCTGGATTTGATCTTTGAAATTATGGCTTTTGGCACTCTATGCACAATACACCAAACTCAGATTGGGAAGTGACAATACTAACTTCACTCCCAAAACCACATTAGATACGATGCATACAGCTAATGCTAGTCATTACATGACATATTGTTGTCTGCTTGAACTAGCTTAAAGTTTTGCTCCAATTCAGGGAAATATAGAGGAATAAGAAAGGGTACGGCCTGTCGAATTATGTTGTTTCAAACATCTGTACTATCAGTGTAAGTGCAAATATATTGGCTGTTTATGAATATAAATATGAACTGTACAAATGTAGCCGTCAAAATCGCTCATATAAAGTGATATGAATTAAGTTTGCAGTACATCTGAACATACCTTAAAGCTTTGTGTCAGTTTGTTCCTCCCTTTCCATTTCCACTGTAACTGCAACATCACTCTACTACAAAAACGTCTTCTACACACTGCCCACCGACCGTAAACTCACCAAATAAGACACAACATCTACATCCGAGAAATGTTTATACGATAATCCAGCTAAGAAAGAACTCAATACTGCATACCTGACAGGAATGTGTGCTGCAAAAGCAAGCCTGAGAGAGACACAGGAAGACAGAGGAAGATATTTTGGGTTTACGTACAGGTTATGTGTTGCACATGACGGCTGGGTGGCAGACTTATACTTAGACTGTGGCATTGTGGCTAGCATTTTATCATTGTGGCTTCCGTGCTGGCAGCCCTCGCCTCACATGAAGCTGCATATGACCTGTGAAACACCACCGATGTGTGTGTTTATGCAGTTCCTACAGGTTGACACTGCTGTGTATGGATTTAAAGTGACGCCCAATTTAGTAAAAAGCAGCAGAGTTTTAATCGTCTTGTCCGGAGGGTTGAAACCATGGAGGCCCGGGGATGGCTATGTTTAGCAATGTCAGAGCTGGCTGGAAACAAAATAATCTTGATGCTGTTTTTGGATGTGTTTTTCTTTGTTTCTGACACTGCACATTCCTGCTGGATAACAGGTTTTAACCGGTTGTTATTATGCAGTATTGTGTTTCAAATTCTTCACCCCATGTTCAGGACCTGCTGCTCCCTTTGCAGACTCAAGAATTTGATTCCAAAACACTGCATAGCCATTTTGGAAACAAAACATTGCTTGATACTCAACAAATATACTGGCACTCACGTCATCTCAATGCTATTTCCTATGTCTCCTTGTTGCTGACTATTTCATTAATTCTCCACAGTGAATTTAAGTTTGAATGAAACAGCTATACTTTTCAAATAGTTACTAGCTCAGTTTGTAGAAAAAGTTTGTTAGGGCCATTTATGAGTCCTTACTCTGTAATAAAATTCACAATACAAATTCCCTCGACCCATATTTCTCTTATATTCTTCCCAGCACTTACAAAGTTTGTATTTTTCATAAAAAAAATTGGCTCACATTTAAAGCAACACTACAGAACCTCCCCCACTTCGGTCCCCCTACAGGTTGGAAGCAGAATTGTCCATTACATTACATTATGCAAGTTTGCCAGATCGGGTAGCGGATCTATAGTTCGAATGAACTGGACAATGTAATGGAATGGACAATTCTGCTTCCAACCTGTAGGGGGACTGAAGCGGGAAAAGTTCTCTAGTGTTGCACTTCCTCCATTAACATTGATTTTTAAAGCACTTCATGACAAACAAAGTAAGAAGACAGAGATGTGAAATGTAAAGATAGATTGTGGCAGGTGATTGGAATTGGGGATGATAATGTTAGGTAGTGATTGCAAAAGATGTAAAAAAAAGATTAGGCAGTAATGATTATGCGCAGGGCAGCTAATGTTTAACCATAGCTAATGTCATTCATACCCCATTTGGGACTAGCGTTATCCAAGTGAAGAAGTGAGCGGACCACAAAATCATCCCATGTGGTGTCGACGTGCAAAAATGACCGGGTAACACTTTATAATAATGGTACATGAATTATCATGAGTTCATGAATAAAAAAAGCATGCATTCATTCAAGTAGTACTTCATGAATTAACAGTAATGTACAAGACGTATTAAAAAAATACGACGAACGCCGTGCAACCAGTAACCAGTAACATAGCTCAAGCACGGCGTTCGTCGTTCGACTGATCGTGACTGTTTTCCCAAAATGTCGCCTACATGTATACAGGAACGGTACTGTCTTTATAAACTATCTTTTTAATAAACTGTCTGTACACATACACAGTTCTCAATGCTTAGGTTTACATGCATGTACCCTCATTATGCTACTATGGAGGTGTGGTGCTATTTTGAGCCTTGTTAGTGGTAAAGAAATAGTGATTTCTTTTTACTTTACCAGTGCCCTGATGACTAGCTTCATAAGCTAATTAGCGGTTTGCAATAAAACTGGTCACATTCGATTAGCATGAAAACATATCCCAGAGAACGGTCGACTCGGTACATGTGTTATTAACCCCTAGATTCATTTTGCGCCGGATTTGTCCTTTAATAATATCACATGCATGACTTAATGAAGGAACAATACGCTAATTTATGCATCAATTAAGGCATTTTAATCATCATGACTTCTGATTTATTAATGATGCTCATTGCACTTGAACAATCCCGTAAATGAAACGTCGTCAATATATGTACACTAGCCTAAATGCAACTCCTGGGTAGTTTGGCTTAGTTCCAGACATCTGAAATACCATCAGCATCTCAGATTGTTCAGCGGTTTAAGTAGATGGTGTGGAGCTAATTGACTGCTGTTTCTGTGGACTGGAGAAACAGTCGACCAGCTTGGCAGGGTGGCACGAATAAGAATTCAGAGCAAACTAGCCAACTTGTTACATAAAAAAAATCTTTCTTTCTTAACGACAGAACACAGCTGAACATGTTTAACAGCATTCAAGAAGAGTGACACAATTTTTAGGTAGGTTAGCTAATACACTGGCAAGTTAAGCTCATCGTAACAAAAGGCTTACTATGACTTATAGTAAGTGTCCATTGTCAGCGTCATTTCCACACTCCCAATTCATTTCTGTGGGAGCAGCCGTGCAATGTATTTTGGTAGTGTCGCAGGGACTTTGGAGAAGAGTGGCGTCGAGTCGCCCACTCCTCATTTGCATAAAGTTGAATCCAGCCAACTTTATGCAAATGAGGAGCAGCCGGCTTGGCTCGCTGCCTCTCAAAATCTGACAAAAATCTTTTAAACTGATCGTTATCGATCCGAAATGAAGACATATTTATCTGCATAGTTTATTTCTCGCAGAAAGTGTTTTCAAGAAACACATTTCGGTGAACCATTTTCGTACAAAAGGAGATCGTATTCTAAACGAGCCGCCATTATGGTATGTTTTGAAGTCTGGGAGCAGACAGCCCCACGCGATGCATTTGTCCAATCAGGTGCAGCTATCGGGCTTGTAGGAGGGTGTAGCGTGTTTTCTTTGCTTGCCAGCAGTCAGTGAAGAGAAACTGATGCTAGCTGCTGGTGGCTAGCCCACTAGCGTGCAATGCTGGTCGATCCCTGACGTACCATTACAGTAAAAAGCATGCTAAAACAAAATCATGTTGTTAAAGATGCATGTACACCGGGGATTCTCAAAGTCCTGGCCAAGATCCACAACCGAACAGAGCGGCAAGTCAATCCAGACCCAGCCCATATATATATATATATATATATATATATATATATATATATATATATATATATAGAGAGAGAGAGAGAGAGAGAGAATACCTTATGAAGTGTAACATTTTCTATTTTTATAAATAAATAAAAATATTAAAAAATTTAATATAGTAGTGGTAAAATGGACCTAGTTGATGCGTAATCCATTCGGCACACACCACAGATTAATTGCAAAGTTTAACCATCAACACAACTGAAATTACTTTCTGTTATTACAGAGAAAAAGTAGGCTGCCAAAAAACGGTAGTAGCCTGGAGTGTCAGCTAGATATCACCTCATCCATTATATCTCAGCCCCCCCCCCAACACACACACACACACACACACACACACACACACAACTCTCACACACACACACACACTTCCCTACCACCGCCATATTGCCTGAGGTGGCAGTCGCAGTGGCTGCAGTGCTGAGGGGACCACACAGGGAGATCCTTTCAGAGAAGAGCGATAGGGGAATCACCGGCAGTAGGATGACTCTGTACTCCCTGGCTGTTGCATATGATGAGTCAGCAGTGTGTGGGAATCAGGAGGAATATACTCTGTGTGTTTGTAGGTTCACGATGATGGTTCTAAGATCAGGAGACAGTGCTCAGTGGGAGTTGTAAACCTACGATGGCGTATGGAACATAATTTGAGTGCAGGCTGTGTGTGTGCACACTGTAAACTAAAGTTGTTTTTAACACGGCTCTTACATCAGAAAAATCCCACTTGATTTCCACTCAATAAAATACTGTTGATATAACATCAGTATGTGGAGCCAAGTCTACTTTCACTCCACATTGAGGCATATAAAACGGAGCTCCTTGGTGGCCTGTAGTCATTCATCCATATTGTTGGAGGTCTGCACGGAGATGGCATTATTTTACTGCATGTGCATGCAAACGTCCTAATCTGACTTTTTTTTATATATATATATATACTGTGTGTCCGTGTTTACCCAGTTGTAATTGGAGCGCAGGTTGGCACGGAGTGTGTCATTTTGTCTTAATCTCCTTCTGGGCAATTCAGCCAAAAACAGCCCCCCATAGACCCTGCTTGACCCTGCACCTTGGCTGCAATTACAAAGCCATACGACACACACACACACACACACACATACACATACAAACACACACTACCAAACCTGTCCAAATCCATCCTGTGCTAGACAGATACCAGGACCTCCGTGGGCGTGTGTTTCCAGAGGAGATGTGACCTTAATTGCTTAAGTCTTAAATTATCTTTAATTGTGCTCGCTGTGTTGCTTTATGGTAATGGAAGGGGGGTGGACGGGTTCATGTTGAGCTATAGTTACAGCAGGAAACAGGGCAGTGAAAGGCCATGTAGTCACCTCCAGCTGAGTCCACACACACACACACACACACACACACTCCATACAACTGCATTCTCAATTCAGTTTCCAGGGAAATTTTTTCTCTCTCGGATTACATTTGTTTTTGACGTATCACAAATACTGTATGTTTCTAATCAAAGTCTGCGTATGGATGGTTCAAACTAACATGAGACTATCACCCAGGAGGCCGCTGTTTGTGTCCAGTATAAAATCAAAAGTCAACGTTGACTAATTTTAACTTGGATACATAATTTATAATGTATAATTTAACTTGTGTTACATACTTAAAGGTGCTGTAGTTCAAAAAAATGTGAACATTGACAACTTCTCAGTTCCTCCCCCCTTTCCGATAAAGCCCAAAACGGTCTCCTAAGCCCCTCCCCCCACAAGGGAGAATGAATGCATGTGCATGAGCAGTGATTGACACGTAGTTAGACACCCCCCCTGGCCCTGATTGGTGCATCTGAACAGGGCGCTGTGGATTTTTGCAAACAGGCTGTAGGTGGTGCCAGAGGAGCCTGCTTCATGTAGTTCTACTGGAACATAGGGTCAGTTTCAGCAAATATGATAGAAAGTTAGTATTATAAGGCTTACCTACTGTACCTTTTAAAGGCCTTTTCTCACCTGAAGGTCCAGACCAAGGTTCATGTTTTGGTTACATTGTACATAGTTTGGCTTTTGCCAGACCTTCCGCCACCACTTTTACACTAGAAACGAACAGGACCATGGTTCAGTTTGATCCGGACCGAGACCACCTCTTTTCGTCGGACGAAATTTTGACCGTTTAGTCTGAACCGTGGTCCGGGGGCATTTTCATACCTGTAATTTTGATTTCCACTGTTTGATGCAGTTTAGTTGCACGGGAACATACTTTTTTTGCACACAAACATTTACTTCTGTGTTATAGACACTCATACTCATAGAAGTATGTGCGTGGGCATGCAAAGCACTCAAATATTCACTCGCAAGCAATGTACATTGTATGGATGCAAACCAAATGTCCGTGCAATCTGTTCTCATCTACTTGGTGTGCTTGTGTTTAGCTTTGTCTTTTAACTAAAAAATCAACACTTTTTCTGACGTTTTCGTCTCTTCTAGCGACACTTGTGTTTTTGGCTCATTTTTTGACGTTTAACGCTTCTGTTCACTACCATGTATAAACACCACTAACACCAACTTATTACCAGTTTTACATTTACTACATTTTTGGAATACATGGTCAATAAACCTAATTTATAGGAAATTATACCTAATTCTTGAGTTAAAAAAGCAGAAATTCTGAATTATTTAGAGTCCTATTAAATGAAGGATAATCACAGAAGGGTATATGTCAACATTCAGTCTGGTTTTGAAATTTTTTTTTTTTTTTCAAATGCAATTATTTCTTTAGAAAACACCCAAAAGTCAATGAAGTAGAGATCCTATCTTTTGTTGTACTTGTGAAGCGCGATGTGTGGAATCATCCATGTTATTTTTGGGTAATTAAAATGAGGTAGTTAAAAGGAAACTCATATTTCTGAAAAACGGGTCAAATTTGACCCACAGACATCACAAGGGTTAATTCCAGCTTTCTATATACTAGTGCAGTGCCCGTTTGGAACGGGCGATTGCTTGGCCTGTGGTATTGCTGCTTGTAGAATTCATCAAAACCAAATTGTACCCCAAAATGACTTAGAGAAGGACCCCAAACCACTTAATATGCAACTCCACTGTATAGCCTACTACTTACTTACAGTGTAGGCTACTTCTACATCAGAGGAAGACATTGTACTACTGTATTTACCTGACAGAGAATGCTGCAGATTCAGAATGTAATCACAAAATATCAGACCGTAATCAGACATTAGCGTCATGGACTCATGGCAGTGCGCTACCCACCCGGCCCGTTATGAGAGCTAATCGGCACATATCTGCGTTCATCAACCACCAGAACCGGACTGTGTGTGTGTGTGTGTGCAGAGAGAGAGACACTGTGTTGTTTTGTGTCGGATTGTTAACGAAATTAACATTTCAGCAGAGGTGTTCATTTTCACACAGGTTTAGTGGCTTGACGGTTAACGGGAAAGCACGGGATTTGATTCGCGGAGTTATTTTGGCGACTTAATTAACCCGACCCAGGGTGAGTCTGATGAAAACTGATGTATCTGCCTGGTTCAACTCTGAGATTTTCTCACATTGCACCGCTATGTGAAGGAATAATCTCCAAGATTAGGCTACTTTAGGTTCTCTCAGCTCACAGCAATTTAATACAATAGCAGGAAAAGAGTCCCGCCCCCCGCTGTTCTAAAGCGTTCTGCATGTGCGTCTGCTGATGTGCAGGTTACCTTCCCCCCAAACACGGACACACATACAGATACGTCTCGCTAAATAGCCTGCCTATAAGTGGCATCACGCTCTGTCTGCACTTGTTGTGTGGTTGTGCCTTGCATATGTGGGATTCTGATACGTCCTTAAATTCGGGAATTGCAGTTTGTTTATTCAAAGTCAAAGACTGTCCAAAGTAGTGCAATTTTGCACATTTTTGTGGGTCTGAGGTGTATGTCACATTTTAGCTGCCAAAGCTCCACTGCTCTCTGTCTCTGGTCCTCAGAACGAGAGGGGGAGTGGCCAGCGGCTAGAGCAGCAAAAGCCAATGTGTGCTTCTTTTAGCGATATATATTTAACGATATCTTTTGCATTTCTAATCCAAACAATGTTAAACTTGGCACTGCACTTACTCGTGCCCATAGCAAGATACCTGTCAAGTTTGAAATCCATCGGACTAACGGTTCGAGAGATATTCACATAAAACACAGAGAGACGTTCCTGCAATTTATAGATAGATATATAAAAAAAAGGCTTCATGCGTAAACTAGACTGGACCAGGTAGACAAAAAGCCAGGCACGTAGAACAGGGAGGATGTTTCAGGGTTCTGTAGTCATCCAAGATCTTAAGCTGTCTAATGGATGATTAGTGGATGGAATTAAGACCTGTGCAGGGAGGACGAGCTTTGCACTGGAGGACTGCCAGTGGGAACATCTTTATCCCAGTCATTATCTTCTTCCACCAGTGCAGAATTTATGGATTTCTACTAAAAGTCCATGGCTAGATTGATAACTGTCTCTGCTGAGGTTTCTGTGGTTGGTGTCTTCATGCTTGAATGAAAAGCATACTTTTGTGTGGTTTTTTTTCTTTTTCATTTGGCCCAATGAAAGCCGAGTATACACTGCTGAGCATCCACTGTATTATCTACTCTGCTTGACAATTATTGAGTGACTTTATAATATGGGGCTACGTAATATGGGTGTAAATCACGAGTTGTATCACTATACGGTATTATATTGATTGTTTGGACGGTACAATATTTGCTGATACCTCAAAGTCTGTCACGATACAATTTCAATTCAATTTAATTCAGGGGCATGCGATCGATACAAGACAGTATCATGAAGGCCTATTTAACACATTTATATCAACTCAAAAAAGCAACTAAAATATAAGATGAAATATACTGCGCTCTTCCAGACATTTAAATTAAAAACAAACTGTTCTTTTTGATAAAAAGAAAAAAAAATATAAAGTGGGATTGTAAAATAAAAGGGAATTTTCCAGACGACATGTATCGATATTTTCCCTTTGCATCGATGATATTGGATCGTGGATCATTGAATCGATATATTGATCCAGATCAATGTATTGTTACACCCTCAGAAATAATCTTAATGGTTGATATCAAACTTAAGTCCCAGCAGCCTTAAGTCTTTTTCCTGTAGTAAGTTTTAAGTCTTGATAGTGAAGTTAAAGCAACACTATGTAACTTTTAGCGCGAGCTGTAGTTCCAATGAGACAACCTGTAGGGGGTACCAAAGCGGCGGATAGCGCGAGCTGTAGTTCCAATGCAACCCGTTCTCATTCCGAAATTGTAAAATAAGGAAGTTTGGACAGTGGCTGTCAGTGTCTGATGCGACGAAAAAGGCGTCTTTCAGCGTGTTTGTGTAATGCACCGGGGAGAGCAGCAGTTAGATAGGATTTAGCGAGTAGTATGTACAGTGCCTTACGAAAGTATTCGGCCCCCTTTTGAATAGCAACACAGCTAAAGCTCACTCATTGACATATTGTATCTTGTTGGTTTAATGAAAACCACATATTGTCGTTTTTTATTTTTATTTTACATTTGTGTATGCATTAAACAGTGAGACACAACATGCTAATTAGCTTTGGTGGTGCTGAGATACAGTGCCTTGCGAAAGTATTTGGCCCCCTTGAACTTTTCAACCTTTTGCCACATTTCAGGCTTCAAACATAAAGATATAAAACTGTAATTTTTTGTGAAGAATCAACAACAAGTGGGACACAATCATGAAGTGGAACAAAATTTATTGGATATTTCAAATTGTTTTAACAGATAAAAAACTGAAAAATTGGGCGTGCAAAATTATTCGGAACCCCTTAAGTTAATACTTTGTAGCGCCACCTTTTGCTGCGATTACAGCTGTAAGTCGCTTGGGGTATGTCTCTATCAGTTTTGCACATCGAGAGACTGAAATTTTTGCCCATTCCTCCTTGCAAAACAGCTCGAGCTCAGTGAGGTTGGATGGAGAGCGTTTGTGAACAGCAGTTTTCAGTTCTTTCCACAGATTCTCGATTGGATTCAGGTCTGGACTTTGACTTGGCCATTCTAACACCTGGACATGTTTATTTGTGAACCATTCCATTGTAGATTTTGCTTTATGTTTTGGATCATTGTCTGGTTGGAAGACAAATCTCCGTCCCAGTCTCAGGTCTTTTGCAGACTCCATCAGGTTTTCTTCCAGAATGGTCCTGTATTTGGCTCCATCCATCTTCCCATCAATTTTAACCATCTTCCCTGTCCCTGCTGAAGAAAAGCAGGCCCAAACCATGATGCTGCCACCACCATGTTTGACAGTGGGGATGGTGTGTTCAGGGTGATGAGCTGTGTTGCTTTTACGCCAAACATAACGTTTTGCATTGTTGCCAAAAAGTTTGATTTTGGTTTCATCTGACCAGAGCACCTTCTTCCACATGTTTGGTGTGTCTCCCAGGTGGCTTGTGGCAAACTTTAAACGACACTTTTTATGGATATCTTTAAGAAATGTCTTTCTTCTTGCCACTCTTCCATAAAGGCCAGATTTGTGCAGTATACGACTGATTGTTGTCCTATGGACAGAGTCTCCCACCTCAGCTGTAGATCTCTGCAGTTCATCCAGAGTGATCATGGGCCTCTTGGCTGCATCTCTGATCTTCTCCTTGTATGAGCTGAAAGTTTAGAGGGACGGCCGGGTCTTTGTAGATTTGCAGTGGTCTGATACTCCTTCCATTTCAATATTATCGCTTGCACAGTGCTCCTTGGGATGTTTAAAGCTTGGGAAATCTTTTTGTATCCAAATCCGGCTTTAAACTTCTCCACAACAGTATCTCGGACCTGCCTGGTGTGTTCCTTGTAGTATTCATAGTATTCTAAAGCATGGTAGGCATTACTTGGAGCGGAGTTTAAAACGTAAGGGATACACAAAAACAAAGCTCATATTACATATTTACCAGTAATAGAAAACATGCATATTTGCTATTTGGCTAACCTGGCCTTTTCTTGGGTCAAAAATGCCAAGATTATGAAATTGAAAGTGTCATTGACATTTATTTTGTTCGTTTGAAAAATATTTTGACCACAGTTTCTCCGTTTGCCGGTTTGCGCTCCAAAAAGCTGTCTTTTCCACTGCTCCCATTGAGATTAAACATAACCAATGAGATTATGTCTTTCTCCAGAGCAGCCCTGATTCAGAGAAATGTCTGGAGAAGTAAACCTGCTTTAAATTAACTCCAAAGATTACATGGGCCAATGCTAAAGAAAGGAGTTGAGCTATTATGTGGGTCACAGAGGCACAGTAACGGCTGTTAGTCTTCACCCGGTGAAGGAGAGCAAGCATCGGATCTATCCGAATGGAAAGTGATTGGGGTCAGTGTGCTGTGTGAGGTGGAAGAAATATTCAGATCCTTTACTCAAGTAAAAGTACTGATACCCCACTACAAAAAATACTTTGTTACAAGAAAATGTTCTGCATTAAAAATGTAACTTAAGTAAAAGTATGTAAGTATCATCAAGAAAATGTACTTAAAGGTGCAGTAGGTAGGATTGTAAAGATCCAGGATTTAGCCAAAAAATTCGAACATCGACAACTTGTGAGTCCCTCTCCCCTTTCCGCTAAAGCCCAAAACGGTCTCCTAAGCCCCTCCTCCTACAAGGGAGAATGAATGCGTGTGCATGAGCAGTGATTGACGCGCAGTTAGACCCCCCCCCCCCCCCCCCCCCCCCCCCCCCCCCCCCCCCCCCCCGCCTCCTGGCCCTGATTGGTGCATCTGAACAGGTAGCGGTGGATTTTTGCAAATCACACTACAGGCTGTAGGTGGAGCCAGAGGAGCCGGATTTTTTTTTAATTACCTGCTTCATGTAGTTCTACTCGGACATAGGGTCAGTTTCAGAAAATATGACAGAAAGTTAGTTTTACAAGTTTTTTAAGGCTTACCTACTGCACCTTTAAAGTATTAAAAGTAAAAGTACTAGTCAATTGAGTTTTTTTTGGCGAATCATTTCAGCTAGACTTGTAGGCTGACACATTGTTGGCACTTTAAGTTATATTTAAACATTTTATAAACTACGTGTGTTTTGTGTGCAAACATATTAACTTGTAAAGTAACTAGTAACTAAAGATGTCAGATTAATGTAGTAAAAAGTAAAAAGTAGAAAGTGGCATGAAAAGAAAAGACTCAAGTAAAGCACAAGTACCTCAAATTTGTACTTAAGTACAGTACTGGAGTAAATGTACTTGGTTACATTCCACCACTGGCTGTGTGATATCACAAATGTTAAATCAGTAGTTGCTCCTCACCGCTACATATCATACAGGTGGGTGTACTACAACAGCAGCTGTCGCTGCCCCCCCTTTCATCTTTCATCATGTCCTTTTATTTCAGCGGGGCGGGGAGACGCTGGGTGACGACGGCGAGAGGTCAGAGCCTGACCGCCATTAAACTGTCAGAGGTCAGAGTGTAGGCAAGAACCTGAGGTGTTCGGTGATGTAAACCTGCTTTCATCGCCCACTCAGGGAATACGACCGGATGGATGCTAATGTATGAAGTATCCTGGGGGGGGGCAGCCCTATGTCCACTCATTTCTATGAAATTCCCCCATTTGAGTGACACACGGGACAAGAAAGGGACACAAGCCCCAGTCTCCTGGGTGTAAGTCCTGTATTGTTTGACCCATCCACCACTCCAACCAACCTCCTTACACAGTTTGTCTTTCATACCACTTGCTACCACTCCCTCTTCATACTACGTCATCCTACAGCGCTGCGGTCAGCCTACTGCTCTGCCCGGTGCGTCCTATACAGACACTAAAGGGTGATTTTTGCAATTATCTGACGCTGAGAATCTGACGCACAATATGTTGTCATCAGATTATGTTCCCTTGCCTGCTCAGGTCACCTCACAAAGCACACTTTCCATGACTTGTTTACCAGACACATACTGTACCACCATCCCAACCTGGCGCTCTTATACTTTGTCACCTCGCTTCCTTGTTTGCTCTTGCGATAGTTACTACAGCGGCGAGAGGTCTCTATGACCTATACGGTCGTTTTCTGGGTGACGGTGGTCTGTTTGTTTGCCACTTACGCTATGTTATGTCACACTTTAATTTTCTTTTCCTATAAATTAATTCACAAAAGCAAAAAGTTATGACATTTCTAAACCCGTATACAAAAGTGGGCGTGAATGCAGCTATTTACCAGTTGTTTTGATAATCAGTGATATAACCCTGCTAAAGAAGAAAACAGCTCCTTGTTTAAAGTATTTATATTGTTTGATTTCTTTAATTTGAAGATGGTTAAAGCTTTCCAGCAGCACCAATAAGGAACACACCATGTACCTGGAGGCCATAAATCTGAGCCATCACAGTAAAACCAACGTCAGGGAGTATTTGCCGAAATAGTTTAGATTGACAAACATATGGGTGGGAGAGGCACTTAATGCAAAATATAGCACGTTGCCAGGTACATTTCTGTGGCTTTCCAAACTCTGTGTATGCAGTGTGTGCATTTACTGTGTGTGTGTGTGTGTGTGTGTGTGTGTGTGTGTGTGTGTGTGTGTGTGTGTGTGTGTGTGTGTGTGTGTGTGTGTGTGTGTGTTGACACACTTGTAGCTGGATATTTCACAGGCTTGGCATAAGTCCTTTGCTTATGTGTGGTCCCTCTGTAAACATGTCAGTGTTGGAAAGTCCTCGACACGCATGCACAATACACCACGTACACACAAAAATTGCATCCGTGCATTGAGCTTGTGAATGCAGTTCATTGGTTTAACTGGGAACATGGTTGTTTGTTGTTGTACACTAACACCACATATATGCTCTCCTTATCTTTCTCACTATTACTCAGTGAAGATACGTACACACGCACATACGCACACACAAACGCACATTTTTTATAAATAAGAGAAATGGAAGTTTATTAAAAAAAATGAATAGTCGAATATTTGATGCTTCAATCGAAGGAGCCTGATTTAACTGTGACATTGGCCGAACCTTCACAGAAGCGTTATGAAACGAGGATCATGCCATTTTGGCTACATGGGGGTGCTCAATGTCGGATTTTACAAAGAACTACCTGTTTTCTCCCAATAAGTTAATATACAGCATATTATGATATAAATATCAAAATATAGCCTAATGTTGTAAGTCAAAATGTGCAAAGAAAGACGCTTTTAAAACGTTTAAAAGTGCGTGAATGAATCCAACTACGCCTTGACAGATTCAAGTTTCACTTTCCATGATCCGTGATCGATGGAGGAGCATCTTGGCGGCAGGGAGATTTAAACCTTTTAAGTGAAAATGTCTGGGAAAAGAGTGTGGGTGCACTTTGAAATAGAAAATATCATCCAAAGTAAGTCACAGCCGTGATCCAGTGCACAGCCAACGGCATGATCTGTCCGTCCCAATGATCACCAAATCCTGCACACCACACCAGCAAGCCGCTGCGGATATGCAACAACGTTTGCATTTGTGGCAGAAAAACATTATGACAAGAGGATTGTAAGAGAAGTATAGCGTGAGCGCTGCAGAAAAGCAGACTTTTGCTCTGTGCGCTTTGCTTCTCGTCACCGTGGGCCAGCTGCTGACTGCTCGTCTCCTTCAGTTAAGTCTTCTACACCCTTGCAACACACTTATACAATAAGAAGCTACTCTTTTTATGTCTGTGTCCTAATCGGTTGCATGTCCTCCGCAGCGCTGTGGAGAGACTAGTTACACAGTGAAACGTTACTACTCCAAACATGAAGCATGCGCTGCTTGTTCATTGCTCATGAGGTCCTTGCACTCTGGGAAGCACAATTGACATGAGGATGGAAAGCAACAGGTTTGACTTGCTTAAGGCAGACTGGACTGATGCAGTGTCCTCCTCCTGTCCTACTCCTCCTCCGTTTGTGATGGTTGCTGTCTGTCTGGTAGGCCTTTGGCCAACTTACTGTTTTATTGATGTGGACAGCTCACGTGTTATTCTATGTTTTTTTTTTTTTTTTTTCAACTTACGCCGGGGCGCTCTGGTAGTCTAGGGGTTTAAGGTATCAACCGTAGCCTGCAACATCTCTGGTTTAAGTCCGGTCAGGGACTTTGATGCATCTCATTCCCCATCTTTCTCACCCGTTGTTTTCTGCCATGTCTCGGCTGTTACAGCACATCTCTAATAAGGGCGTAGAATTCCCCCCAAACTACTGAACACTAAAAAAAAAACATTCGCTGTAACAGGATTGGCTCAGCGAGACATAGCGCCTCCAACGTCGCCTGTCTTCTCTAAGGTGTGTTCAGACCGTCACCCCATCAGTGCTGATCCTCCCAATGTCTTCCTACCACACGCCCTGACCTACCAAAATAAAAGACTTTATACAAGAAAGAACATTATACACACTGTTAAACTCAAACTGTATGCAAATGACATTATGTTTGTCTCTAATTTGTCTTAACATTTGTCATCTTAGTTTTGTTTTTGTGTTGAAAGGACTATACATGACTTTTTTTGTCAATTTAAGTTTGGTAATTTTGTAGCCTGACGTCGTCATACTCTATTCTAGTCAGAATATGAGTCTGATACTGCTCCATTGGGCTGTTATTATGGGGCGTGTTTCAACCGAACCAGGAAAGAAAATGCCTCTGCACTCAATTGGATAGACCTACAACCAATCGGAGCACTCCATCTTCTTAGCAACCATCGGGGCCAGCTGATAAATTAAACTTTTGCTGAATACCGTAGGAAGGACGGCAAAAACATATTTCCGATCGTCAAATGCCTTCATCGCGGTTCTCTGTTCCTCTTTTAAAATGAATACGCTGTCGATATCTTCTATAACAGACGCGATGGCGGAATCTACACATCTCAATTCTCCAGCGGCAGCCATCTTTGTTCTAAACAAATTCAACCCAAGCGCTCTTGTGGTTCTCGTGGTTGATTACGTTACTGTTGACCATCTGTCCATCATCGTATAAAGCCCGCCGTGACAATTTGATTGGTCCGAACAGCTCTGGTTCAAGCATAGTTGCTCCACAACGGATCAAGTCCAGACCGAACTTCCCGACCTCAAATGTTGTGGGCGGGGCAAAGTTTGGCTGGCATCCAGGCTATTAATTTTGTGTTATGATGCCATGTCAAAGAGAAGCATATTCCATCACGCCGTCCACTTTGGTGGTCACGGTTTGTCAACCCAACATTCAAAGTTGACCCCTCCTTCCCCGGCGTTTGAAATCCAACCCCACATTCACTCTCGTTTTTAGAAAGAGCTTGTACGCCTGGAGTTTCGCCCACGCTATATTTGTTGGTTTTTTTGCGCTGTTTTCACCATTTTCTTAGCCTCCTCTTGAATGTGTGCTTACAATCTGGCACCGGGTCACTACCTTTTATAGTTGATGCCCAGAAATGTCCTGAACACAGCAAAATAAGAAATTACAGGCAGAGGGCAGGGTATCTGCAGATACAGACACCGCCACACACTTCTACTGACTCATAAGTGATGATTGAAAGGGATTCTTTTTGTATCTATACATCCTACTGATTGTGCCTTTTATTAAAGCTTTAGTGCGTAACTTCTTTATATTAACGTCCATTACATTCAAGCCATCTCCAAACGAGTTGCTACAAAGCTAATTAACCCTTGTGTTGTCTTCCCGTCGACCGTGCAACTTTGCTTTTCTGTGTAAAAATTTAAACTTTTTTTAATGTCTTGGTCAACTTTTTTGACACTTGTCGCTTTTCCCGATGTTTTGGAAATGTTTTGACGTTAAAGTCAATTTTTTCCAAGTTTTTTGTCACTTTGTCTGATGTTTATGTCGATTTATTTTTGGCGCTTTTTCTGACGTTCTTTTATCGATTTATTATTGACTAAAACACCCAAATTCAATTTAAGTAGTGAGCTGATCATTTAATTTACTTGTGAGGAGCATTGTACGGAACCAACCACATTTTTTCTTTTGACAATTTTGTTGAAAGAAACCCAAATGTTCTGATATAGAAACTTTTTTTTAAAGATTTTTTGGGGGGGGCTTTTCCCTTTATTAGGTTAGGTTACTTTATTGGTACCCGTAGGTAAACTATTTTTACAGTCTAAGAGAGGCGGGACATCCTTAACATAACATGCAACACACAAACATTAAAACATATAAAAACAGGTAAGTGACAGTGGATAGACAGGAAAGGGGGAGATAGATGGGGGATGACACGCAGCAAAAGCAAGCAGGTCGGATTCAAACCGCGCCGCTGCAAACGACTCAGCCTACATATGGCACACGCTCTTACTGGGTGAGCTAGAGGTCGCCCCGAAAACGGGTCAAATTTGACCCGAGGACAACACGAGGGTTAAGACTATCAGCTCCACACAGCTCTCTCTGTGTTTCTCAGTATGTCTATGTTCAGAAGATTGTGTCGTTCGCCGTCTTTCCCGCGCAGAAGCTCTAGTGAAGATAATGTTTTTTTTAATCCTCCGTGTCCTCCTTGGCGACTAGCAACTGCGTGGAGGAGGGGTGGGGGCACGTGCGTGGTCACAGAAGGCTTGCATCATGTGGACGCTCCGACAGTTTTGTTGTTATTACTTAGAATTCCTCATGGGGGGAGACAGAAACGATGCACTATAGCTATAATATTCTGAAGAAAACACAATACATCACAAATACTGTAAAATTAGTTAAAAAAGAAACGGATCTCCTCATGAATCCAGTCATTTTAAACTAGTTAAGTGATTGCTCAAATTTACAAAATCCATATTATTTTAATTTTAATAGCCAACCAGATGTAGCATCCATTTTTATATTTAAAAAAAAAGAAGCTGTTTATTGCATAGCGTGGTTAATAAGATCTGCTGGTATGGGTCCATTACTGTAAAACAAAGAAAACTCCCTTTCCAGGTTAATTAAGGTGAGCAGCTGCATCACAGGTTCTAAGCAGAAAGGCCTGGAGGAACTTTATCAGAAGCAGATGCTAAGAAGGGTTGAATCGATCCTGTCGGATAGTTCTCATCCCTTACAGGCTGAATTTCAGATGTTGCCATCTGGATCACGCTTTTAAACTCCCAAAACTCAGAACCAACAGATATAAACACTCTTTTTGTACCTGCAGTCATTCTACTTCTTAGATTAGATTAAACTTTATTGTCATTGTGCAGTGTACAAGTACAAAGACAGCCAAATGCAGTATGCGTCCAACCAGAAGTGCAAAAAAAGCAGAAAAGTGCAATGCAATATACAAAGTATAGACAGGTGGTGCATAGGCAGGACAAGAAATATATTGTCGTGTTAGAGCAGAATAAAGATGGCTATGTAATATGAACAACATGTACAGTACAGATATGTGCAATGTAGTAGCAGTGACATTATACTAGTAGTAAGAATAATATAGCAGATATATTCAGTGTATTAACAGAATATATAATAAAAGAAACAGAATAAATATGCATATACTGAATGAACCATATAGACAGATATGTACAGCTATGTGCAGTGTGGTAACATTATAAGAGTAGTGAGAATAAGTGTATGTGCAGGATGAATAGTATGAAGAGCAGTAGAATATAGCCATGTCTAGTTGTAATTACAGTATGTACACCAGTAAGTAAGTAAGTAAGTAAGTAAGTAAATACATAGAACGGTATGGGTGGGGTAGGGTAGTGCAAATTGTCCAGGGGGAAGGGGGCTTAGTAGGTTAAATTGGGATGCTTCTATACTGGGTTAATTCTATAAAGAACCATAGATAGCTTATTGACTTACTATTTATTGATTGTTTACTGTTTTTTTATTGTTTTTAACTGCCTGCAAGGTAGGCAATCTCTGTATTGTGTGTATGATTGTGTGTGCTTTGTACTATACTATCTGCTGCACAACAAATTGCCCCACTGGGGGACAAATACAGTAACTTTTACTTGAACTTGAACTTGAAGAAAGCTGATTGAATCCCCATTTCGATGGTTGACAGTTTGACTTTCATTCCGCTGTAAATCAGTGATATTGATCAAGCACGCCATTGTCTCGATCTGCTCCCGTTTCACAAGCACAGATGCACATTTTGTATATTTGACTCCATGTTTTCCTTTTGGGAGTAAACCATTTTTTTTTTTTCAGTTCATTTAAATTTATAAGAATCAACTGAATGGAAATGTTTTTTCTTTTTTTCTCCCCCCACCCCCCACCCCTCCTCTTTTTGGCGGAGGGAGTTTTATGGCTAGAAAAACAGAATTTGTGGTTTCGACGGTCGAGGTTTGATGCAAACGGCTTTGGAACCTTTTATGCAACCTGGCGTCCAGGAGACTAAAGAAAATATTTTGCTTTCCACCCTTTTGAGCCTTTTAGCCTCTGCTAGGGGAAAAGGAGAGAGGGGCTGAAGAAAAAAAAAAAAAAAAAACTTGGGGAGAAAAAAAAAAAAAAAAGTCTCTCGAGGTCAAATGTCCTGAGTGGGATGGCTGCCAGATCAGCTTCATAACCACACAGCTCACACACAGTTCTACGCAGAACACACACAGTTATACACACACACACACACACACACACACACACAGGTGGAAGGACATGAGACATACTACAGGGAACACCTTTATAACCTTGTTACATGTAATCTGGAAAGAAGAAAATCGCAGGAGTTATCTAAGGAAAGTTTATTTTAAAAATCAACTGCAACTGGTCTTGGTTCAGCGTCTCCAAGACATTTGGTCTCTCATCGAGTTCTGACTGAACGGTATATCGAGCAAAATCATAAAAAAAAGGCCGTGTGCGGATAAATAGCTCAATAAAATGTTTTCAAAATTAAAGGCCGACAAAATCCTTCTCGTCAATGTTTAACTGTTTGTAAACCAAGAGCATTGATTATAGAGATACAAGGTTTCTGTCCCACAGCGACAATATTATAGTATATAATAGCTGTGTGTGCGTGTGTGTGTGTGTGTGTGTTGTGCGTATTGTTCAGGTTTAAAAAAAATTATAATATATGCTGTTAATGGTTAAAATATCTACATGTTTAGTTTAGTTTTGAACATGTTAAAAAAAAAAAAAGATTAATAACAACATGTACATTTCACTACCGCCAAGAAAACCACAACCAAAATCCTTAGCAATCATATCTTTCAAAATTACAGTAACTCATGTAATATTTTCCAAAAGCAATAGGAAGAAGTTTAAAGAAATAAACTTTTCTGGTCCTACCCCCTTTACCATATTTTGTACTTGTAACATTTCATTATATACAGTATATATACGCAGGCAAATATACAAATGCATACACATACACAAACATTCATACATTGAAAAATACACAGACATGTGTCTGACATGTGCGCAGACACACCTTAAAACTGCTCCAAGGTACTGTATTTTGAGTGCATAAAGATTATCAGATAACTAGTAAGATTGTGGAAAGTGTGTGTGTGTGTGTGTGTGTGTGTGTGCGTGTGAGAGAGAGAGAGAGAGAGAGAGAGAGAGTGGGCAAACAAATGGGAGTTTCCGCATCACAATCCTGTCTTTGTGTGCATGTTCTGCTTCCACAGTGCTTTACGCTCATTGAGAAGTCTAATCTGTGATTAACCATGATGTCACACACACACACACACACACACACACACACACACACACACACACACACACACACACACACACACTCACTCTGAGCGTATAGAGTGCACACACTCTAACAATCCGTAGCTTCCTGTGTGCAATTAGGATGCATTGTGTGGTAGCTTAATGTAAAGTCCGTCGCTTGAGTTCGGAGCCTGATTACATGCAATGGCCACCATCATCTGGTCGCACAGAGGAGCTGTTGCCGAGGGCGACGAGCCGGCGTGCAGGCCAGCCACAAGCACACAGGTGGTCCTGTGACGCTCTGCCTCTTAACTTAACTGTTAAAGGGCTGTGTCCAGAGCTTGCTCTGCTCCAAATGAAGGCAGATGTTCAGAGGAATCTAACGGGCTGCTGCACTCGCTCAAAAAGGCTTTTAACACACATAGGTATGGTGTGAGCCTGAATGCAATTATCATCTTCTTTTGTTGTCTTTGTGATTCAATACAATTTTATTTATATGCAATTTAAGGGATGTGAGAAGGACCCCCATGCCTACAGACGTGTTTGCATCATTGTTTCAATCCCCCAGTAGTTGATTGCTATTCATTTAAATAAGTTGACAAACCACATAAGCTTCTGTTTTTTCTTTAATATGTGGACACCTCCCTGTATTTAAAGATCATTGTCTTCAGTTCTAACTTAGCTTTGGGGAGTTTACTCCCCGCAGTCCTTATGATTTTGTTTTTTTCGCCCAGCATATTTCCTTGTATTAGGATGGCACCAAGATCTTGGCTGCAGTTGTCGCCGTGGTCCTGCTGCACTCCCTGCTACACCCTGCTACACTCTGCAGTGTCCTGCTGCGTCCTGCTACGCTCTGCAATGTCCTGCTGCGCCTGCTGAACCCTGCCGCGTCCTGCTATGACATGAACTACTACGACTACCATTTGTAGTCACTGTTCTATTATCTTTGTGACTATTATTGCCACTGTTCATCACACCCCCAACCGGCCTGGGAGCCTGGGTCTCTCTGAGGTTTCTCCCTAAAAGGAAGTTTTTCCTCGCCACTGTCGCGCTAAATGCTTGCTCTTGGGGGAATTACTGGAATTGTTGGGGCTTTGTAAACTATAGTGTGATCTAGACCTACTCTATCTGTAAAGTGTCTCAAGATAACTCCTGTTATGATTTGATACTATAAATAAAATTGAATTCAGTTATGATGAGGCGCACAGGAGCCTCCAGGTTCATCTGTAGGAACACGGTGGGAAGTTTTCTCAGGCTGCCGCTGCTCCTGCTGATGGAGAGCTGTGTAAGATGAGCCAGGAACCAGCTGGAGCTGCAAAAAGGTGTGTGTGTGTGTGTGTGTGTGTGTGTGTGTGTGTGTGTGTGTGTGTGTGTGTGTGTGTGTGTGTGTGTGTGTGTGTGTGTGTGTGTGTGTGTGTGTGTGTGTGTGTGTGTCCCCATGACTTCATAATTACCAGCTGCTCTCCGGGGAACATCAGAGTGCTGCTGGTGACCTAAGCAGTGACCTCATCAGTGACATCACGGCCGATGGGGCTCCGCTTCAGCTTAGATGCAAAACAGGAAGCTGTGATTGAGTACATGCGGGAGCACATTTGTGTGTGTGGGCTTATGTCTATATTTGTGTGTGTGCATATTTTAACTGTTATTTGGGTTGGGCCATGTGCTTCTACCAGTTGTGCTGCAGAACCTATGTGTCTGTGACCATTTTGAGGAATTGGCAACCAATTCTTGGCCTTTGGTTGCCATTAGTGGCAATCAAATTTTCACATGAAGTTTGAAATGTCAAGGTTATTTCAGACTGACATATTAACATATTCTATCAGCACTCTAAAACAGGTGAAGGCTAAAGCTCTTGCTTATAATGCCTACCCGTTTCAATCAAATCATATTGAAAAACAAAAAACAAATAATTACTTTTTTTCAAATTTGAATATTTGTTGCATTAGAAATATTTTAAGGTGCTGTACTCGACATTCAGATCATTAATATAGCAGCAAACAAATGTTTGTTATGTAAAGATGCAGTATAGTGTAGTGATGGCGTTCTGAGTGGAGAATGTAGTCACACTGTGTGTGTGTGTGTGTGTGTGTGTGTGTGTGTGTGTGTGTGTTTTGCAGGTCCCCTGAAAGCGCGCCAGCAAATTGAACATTGCAGCCAAACAGTGGAATTGCAACTCATGGCCCTTACAGTGATGCCCTCTGTCCCAAAACGACTTTTTCCAATTGACTTACATGGCGAAAGAGACGTCTGTAACTGCAAAATGACTTGTTTCTCAAAGGGAATGTGATCCACATGGTCTGATAATGTTCAGAAAGTGAGCAGTGACAAAGCCATTTCATCTGACTTTGTTGAATTGAATTAGCTCAATAAAATGTTTCAAATTAGCTTTTTTTTTTTTTTTCCATTACCTGAAAAGCAAACAAGGTTAATGTCCAAGAGTGACGTTATAAATGCGAGAAGTTAAATGTGACAGTGGTAAACCTGATGTCTTCTGTCGTTTCTTTTTTCTATTGCTTTCACAAACTCGAATAAAGAGCCACAATCATTCAAAGAAGATGTCATCAGAGATTCAGTCTTCAGTGTTTTAGCATTTAAAGTGTGGTGCTATTTTGAGCCTTGTTAGTGGTATAGAAATAGCGATTTTTTTTTTTTTACTTTACCAGTGCCCCGACTACTAGCGTTACAAGCTAATTAGCGGTTAGCGCTAAAACTGGTCACATTCGATTAGCATGAAAACATATCCCAGAGAACGGTCGACTCGGTACCCATGTGTTAATAACCCCTAGGTTCATTTTGCGCCGGAATTGTCCTTTAACCTGTGATGTGAGCACTGCATTGTGTGGAGATGACAGTGGTGGAAGTAGAGTTACTCCAGTACTGTACTACTTAAGTATAAATCTGAGGTACTAGTACTCTACTTGAGTCTTTTCTTTTTTTATGCCACGTTCTACTTCTACTCCACTACATCTCAAAGAGAAATATTGTACTTTAGTCTCCACTACATTAATCTGACAGCTTCAGTCACTAGTTACTTTACAAATTAAGATTTTTGTGCACAAAATGCATGTAGTTTATAAAATACTAGGTTTTATTTTAAATTAAACTGCCGACAATATAAAGGCCTACACGTCCAGCTGAAATGATTAGATGATTAAACTCTTAGTTGATCGACAGAACTGTTTTGATCGTTTCCAGTTTCTAAAATGTGAGGCTTTTTCTGAATTGAGTCTTTTTACTCATAATACTTTAAGTACATTCTCCTGATGATACTTATATTCTTTTACTTAACCCTCCTGTTGTCCTCGGGTCAAATTTGACCCATTTTCAAAAAGTTTCTATATCAGAAATGTGGGTTTCTTTCAACCAAATTTACACTCTTCACATGTAAAATAAATCAGTTCAATACTTCAATTATTATTGAATTTGGCTATTTTATTCAATTGATAGCATTTGAAAAGAAAATTGATAAAAGAACGTTGAAAAACGTGACAAAAATGTCGGAAAAAGCTTCTTAAACTTGTGGGGTGGGGGGGAACACAAAAACATCAAAATAGTGACAAATAAACTTGTATAAAAGTGACAAGACGACCAAAACGTTGAAAAAAACTCATTTTAATTTTAAATTTAGACCGAGAATAACAAAAAGGTGCATGGTCGACGGGAAGACAACACAAGGGTTAAGTAACATTTTCAATGTGGGACCTTTTTACTTGTAACAGAGTAATTTAGTGTAGTATTAGTACTTTTACTTCCATACAGGATCTGAATACTTCTTCCACCACTGGTAGATGGTGGCGTGGGCTGTCAGCGATGCACCTGAGGGGATGAGCCTGGCCCGGCAGGGAGCCGTCACGCCCCTGATGTGTCCCGGCGTTCCCCTCAGGTCTTCACGGGGCCCCTTTTGAATCTGCTACGAGCAGTGCAACTGCTGCAGGCCGGGGTTAGGGCCACAGGTCAAAGGTCAGCACTCCTGGAGTGACGTGCTGATTAAAGTGTGCCTTCATCTCTCTCTGACCCTGACCTCTCAGCTGGACATCAAGAGAAGAAGTCTGACAGATGCCCCGACACTCGCACACTGATTTCTGCATTTTTAAGCTGCACTGCTCCAACAGAAGGCAGGAATTAAACGAAAACGATCCACACTATTAGACTATTCCTCACAATATAGAATATTAATATAATGATTTATCCAGGCCTTTCCTTTAATATGTAAACTCTATATCATGTCTGTGTTTGCATAAGAGAATACACTGCCAAAAAAAGTTAAAGAAAACCAGGGACTCCCTTTCTGCCTCAATTTTTCATCACACAAGTAAAATAGAAATCATTACATAACCGTCAACATAAACACTTATTTTATATATATATATATATATATATATATATATATATATATATATATATATATATATATATATATATATATATATATACATGCATTTTTGTGTACACTGCACATATACAACCTGTTGTGTTAGTAACCCTTTAACCTGATATACTGTAGACGAGAACAGAATGAAGTATGACAGTATGAAGCATTACAGTCCATCAGATCACAAGCGTTTGTTGCAGTAAATACAGTGGGCCGACGAAGCTGTTTTAATCATGACCTAGTCTCTCATTGCCAGACCTATCACGACAGCACTGTGGAGTACGATCTGACTCTACCACACATACATTCCAGGGTAGGAGAAAAAACGCTCTGGGGTTGTTTGCATTGCTATACACCAATCACAATCGCTTGGGCGGCGCTAAGCTCTGGACGCAGCGACGCTAGCGTCTGCAAAATGGTATCTGGAAGGAATTTGTTTTGGTGAAACATTTGCACCTTGCAACGTAATTTGCTCTTACCAGTGTGTCGCCGTGTGTACTTCCTCCTAGAGCTGAAGATCTTTGCCCGAACCCGTCGGGTCCCGTCGAGTTTGGTCTTAATTTCCATCATTTTACACGGGCTCGGGCTTGCGCTCCGGGTTGCGCGGTAAATGAGTGGTGGGGGGCATATCATATTGTGGGGTCTGGAAATGAAATGCAGGAAAGGAAGCGTCAAATACTTCATTTCCTGCATTCTGACACACTTTTCTGAACCAATTTACTGTGGAAATACCTTTTATTTAGCCTATGCAATGAAAAAACATATGACAATTCCAAATATATCAAAAATATAATGGAATATATGTTGTTGCGTGTTGTTTGGCATTTTTAAGTGGGTATATGGAAATCCTGGAGCTTTCTTAGTGGGTATACTACCACTGCCGTTAACAGCATGGTTAACAGTAGTACCCATAGACAGTGGTAGTACCCTGCGTTACACTGCTGGCAGCAGGTAGTGACCTAAACATTTTGTAGTGTTACAAAAAATAAAACCTTAAAACTTTGTTTGGGAAAATAGTTCCATACTGTAGGCTAATGCAATAAACAGCTGTCATATGTTGTTTAAACGCTCTAAAATTATTAAAAAAAACAAAAAAAACACATCTTCCTTGCACCATCCATGTTGTTTCTTAATTGCATCTTAAAAGTTAATGAACACCAAAGGTCAAACCAATTCTGAAGCAGAATGTCACGTTTCGGATTTCTTCCGAGGAGCACCTGAATGTAGCATTCGTCGGTCGTCGCACATGACATCAGATCCCAGCCACGCGAATGTTTTGCTAGTGCTAACTGCTAACATGGACCGTTGGGTAAACAGGTGTAAACCTCGTGAGCTGGCAGAACATTGGTAAGTTTTAACACTGAACACCAGCTAAACAGACAGCATGTTAGCATCCCGCAGTCAGACACTAACGTTACACTAGTGTAGAGTCTACACCAAATATGAAGTTATACAGCCAGTAGCTTAGCTTAGCATAAAGGCTGAAGACTGTAAAGGTAGGTGAAGGTAACACAATCTGTCTTCCAGCACCTCTAAAGCGCACTAATTGAAATGTTATATCTATCCAAAAATGTGTGTATATATATATATATATATATATATATATATATATATATATATATATATATATATATATATATATATATATTATCCATTTATTATCCTAAATTAGATGCACTTGTTTGAGGTCGTTAGCTGCATAAAGACACATGTCCACCCCATACAATCAGTAAGAATCCAACTACTAACATGGCCAAGACCAAAGAGCTGTCCAAAGACACTAGAGACAAAATTGTACACCTCCACAAGGCTGGAAAGGGCTACGGGGAAATTGCCAAGCAGCTTGGTGAAAAAAGGTCCACTGTTGGAGCAATCATTAGAAAATGGAAGAAGCTAAACATGACTGTCAATCTCCCTCGGACTGGGGCTCCATGCAAGATCTCACCTCGTGGGGTCTCAATGATCCTAAGAAAGGTGAGAAATCAGCCCAGGACTACACAGGAGGAGCTGGTCAATGACCTGAAAAGAGCTGGGACCACCGTTTCCAAGGTTACTGTTGGTAATACACTAAGACGTCATGGTTTGAAATCCTGCATGGCACGGGAGGTTCCCCTGCTTAAACCAGCACATGTCAAGGCCCGTCTTAAGTTTGCCAATGACCATTTGGATGATCCAGAGGAGTCATGGGAGAAAGTCATGTGGTCAGATGAGACCAAAATAGAACTTTTTGGTCATAATTCCACTAACCGTGTTTGGAGGAAGAAGAATGAGGAGTACCATCCCAAGAACACCATCCCTACTGTGAAGCATGGGGGTGGTAGCATCATGCTTTGGGGGTGTTTTTCTGCACATGGGACAGGGCGACTGCACTGTATTAAGGAGAGGATGACCGGGGCCATGTATTGCGAGATTTTGGAGAACAACCTCCTTCCCTCGGTTAGAGCATTGAAGATGGGTCGAGGCTGGGTCTTCCAACATGACAATGACCCGAAGCACACAGCCAGGATAACCAAGGAGTGGCTCTTTAAGAAGCATATCAAGGTTCTGGCGTGGCCTAGCCAGTCTCCAGACCTAAACCCAATAGAGAATCTTTGGAGGGAGCTCAAACTCTGTGTTTCTCAGCGACAGCCCAGAAACCTGACTGATCTAGAGAAGATCTGTGTGGAGGAGTGGGCCAAACTCCCTCCTGCAGTGTGTGCAAACCTGGTGAAAAACTACAGGAAACGTTTGACCTCTGTAATTGCAAACAAAGGCTACTGTACCAAATATTAACATTGATTTTCTCAGGTGTTCAAATACTTATTTGCAGCTGTATCATACAAATAAATAGTTACAAAACCATACATTGTGATTTCTGGATATTTTTTTTTTAGATTATGTCTCTCACAGTGGACATGCACCTACGATGACAATTTCAGACCCCTCCATGATTTCCAAGTGGGAGAACCTGCAAAATAGCAGGGTGTTCAAATACTTATTTTCCTCACTTTTTTTATATATATATATATATATATATATATATATATATATATATATATATATATATATATATATATATATATATATAAAAGCAATAATCAGATACAGGCACAGCGATATATTCTGCCAGTATGATAGATGTTGAGAATTGTTATAGGCTATATAATTGAAATATTGTTAAGTTTCAACTTGGATTTGAACATGACGCCAGGTCGTTGCACTGAGCAGACCCTATGATGTCTCATTCTGGGTTATCTGTTTGCTAAATAGCCTACCAGTGGAATTATGATCCTTGTGCCATGACATATTTATATTTTCATGTTGTCTTCATTTCCCTCCTCATGTTTCCATGTGGCCATCTGCAGCCCAGATCCCTGCCGAGCGTACTGTTTTGACATTTGTTTATTTCCTCGGCTCGTGATACTGTACAGCGCGTGCCTTTTCACATCATTCAATCTTTATCTACTCTTTGTTTTTCTCTCTACCTCGCCTTCCCACACCTCATTTCTCTTGGCCTTGGCACCTCGCTCTCTGCACTCTACCCCCCCCTCCCCCCCCCCCCCCCTTCTCCTCCAGCCTCTGTCTGTATATACTCTCGTAGCTCCATATACTGTAGTTTTAAAAAGGCAATGTGTCGCCTTGTAGGTCATTAATACCCGAGTTAAATGGTCTGTGACTCTTCCTGGCCTGGCAGAGTTGTATAGGTATCAGCTGGTACTGTTCCTAGCAGACTTCCCCAGCAACAGCAGCAGGGTTGTGGCCTCAGACGCTGAATAGCTAGAGCCCTGTTGGCAGTATGTAAAAGGAACGAGGAAGGGATGGATATGAAGGGAGAGGAAAAGACAGGACTTGACACGTACGTTTGGGGGAAAAAAGAAAAAATGGACAGCACAGCTACCTAAGTGAATGTAGTCTATTTCAGTCCCTCCAGAAAAACACGATTATGCGATTGCATAATTCAATGCATAATCAGCCATATATTTGCGCTTTTTTTCAAATATGCCGCACTTTCGCTGCATAAAATGCCGATTTCCATGCAAAATATGCGGGGCTTGCATGATTTCATAATCCCCGCATTTTCGTTGCAAAAAAAGTCACATATATCTTAGCAGAAAGTTGAAAAATGTTACGTTTACTTCACACGAGCAGCCATTTTCCCCTGTTGCCATGGGAATGTTACGAAGTGACGTAATTACGCGACGTGAACATCATCGAAAAGCTGCACACCCCGCGATGAAGCCATGATGACACCGCAGTTTTTGCAAGTTCCCGAAATTTCATCGCATAAAATTGCATAAATATCCCGCATATTCCATCGCATTTTTTAAGAAAACGTGCCGCATAATCAAGGATTTTTGCCCGTAACGATCACAAAAAAACGCCGCATTTTTCTGGAAGGACTGCTATTTAGTTGAGATCAGGGGTCTGCAAGCTGCGGCTCCGTAGATGGACACAAGGGTTAAAAACTGCTCATTTTAGACCTTTTTAGTGATGCTGATAATCAAATTTAGACTTATTAGGCTGTTACCTATATCATAACGTTAAAATATGTTTTGCGGCTCCAGACAGATGTTTCTCTTTTGATAGGAAAGGTTCAGATTTAGATTTTGCTGCTGGCCCCCTCCAGCCTGGCTTTAACTGCTGCCCTCAGAGACACTGTGGTTTCAGAGATTTACACTTAGCATAATTATGGACTCCAAAGACGGGGTATTTACAGCGCCTTTTGCATCTGAAGTAACCGTGGTCGTATTTGGTGGGGGGGGGGGGGGGCTTGGCATTTACTGGTGTTTCCCGATGAAAAATTGCAATAACTTTGCTTCCACCTTCAGCAAACTTCAACAAACTTTTGGGACAACAAATCAACTGACCACTCCGCTTCCATCCACAGGCCACCTAGGAGCAGCAATCCCTCCTCCTCTTCCTCCTCCTCCTCCTCCTCTCCCATGACGAAGCATTACTAAACACAAACTCCTCTTGTTTTCTTGCTTTCGCTCGGCGCATTTCATTTCCCACCGCGAGCCACCGCCACTCAGACGCCGCGTGTCACCCGCAGCGGTGGAATGTAGTACATTTACTCAAGTTCTGTGCTCAAGTACAAATTTGAGGCTCTTGTTCTTTACTTGAGTCTTTGCTTTTTCTATGCCACTTTCTACTGTACTTCTACTCCGCTACATTTCAGAGAGTAATATTGTACTTTTTACTCCACTACATCCATCTGACAGCTTTAGGTACTAGTTACTTTACAAATGAAGATTTTTGCACTCAAAACACATGTAGTTATATAAAATACAATGTTTTATTATAAATGAAAGTACGCAACAATACAGGCTTACAAGTCCAGCTGTACTTTTAGTACTTTAAGTACATTTTCCTGATGATACCATTTTCAATGCATGACTTTTACTTATAACAGTATTTTTACAGTGTGGTATAGTATTAGTACTTGTACTTAGGTAAAGGAGCTGAATACTTTTTCCACCACTGGTCCGACCCCCCCACCCCCCCAAAATCCCAGCGGAGGAGAGCATCCCTCGTTAGCCGTCGTCATTCCTGATGGAAATAGCACTCTGCATCAAAACCAAATTAAATATAAACCCAAGTAGCGGCGGCACCACCCACGGTAGACACACGTACGCACACACACACACACACACACACACACACACACACACACAAACACACACACCTCCGGTAAACAGACGAGGCTTTTAGCCGGGGCCCCCGGTGGTCCCGGCTGTGGTTCCCGCCTCGCACCAGGGCCGCCGCGCTGGCATCCGTTTGAAATCCAAAGCTGTCCGAGGGAGAGGGATGCTACGCCCTTTTCAGACCTGGCCAGGAACCATAAATGTGGCTCCTAACCTGAGGTGGACAAACGGAGGGGAGGGAGGATCGTCTGAGGGGGAGAGGGGTGCGAGGTGTATGTGCAAATTAGTATAGTTTATTATGACGTGAGATATTAGGGATGAAGCAGTAAAGGTGTTTGTAGGCAGTAGGAGAAGGAGTTTTTGAAGCTTAACCTTGGCGTCTTTTTTTTTTATTTTATTATTTTTTTAATATACAGGTGGTAATATATTTGGTGTATTTAAAAATCAGGGAGAGGAGTAAAATTCGACAGAGAGGCCTCCCCGCTCAGCTCACTTGGACTATGAAAGAAGCCATTCAAGGCCGCGGGTGGCGACAGGTCTGGCACGCGGCTCGAGAGAAAAACCGCAAAACGACGCTCGATTTGAGGACAGCAAACATTGTTAGTTATTTTCTAGAACCCCCCCCCCCCCACACACACACACACACACACACACACACACACACACACACACACACACACACACACTCGTTTTTTTAGGGGGGAGGGAGGGATGATCGAATCAGCATCTTCTTTGCCCTCATTTTCCCCCCTGTTTTTAATCTTTGATTGAACTAACTTATCTTCTTTCAAGACTTAAAGTGCTCATATTATGCTCATTTCCAGGTCCATAATTGTATTTAGATGTTATATCAGAATAAGTTTACGTGGTTCAATTTTCAAAAAACACCATGTATTTGTCATACTGCACATTGCTGCAGCTCCTCTTTTCACCCTGTGTGTTGAGCTCTCTGTTTTAGCTACAGAGTGAGGCATCTCACTTCTGTTCCATCTTTGTTGGGAGTCGCACATGCGCAGTAGCTAGGTAAGGACTACTAGCCAGTCAGAAGCAGAGTAAGAGGGCGTGCCCTGACAGTACCTAGGTAAGGACTACTAGCCAGTCAGAAGCAGACTATGAGGGCGTGCCACGCTAGCAGCTAGGCGAGCATTATAACGTGTGTTACAAAGTGACGCACGTTCATCACGGAAGTAAAGGCTGGACTACAATAGAGCTGTTTGGAGCAGTTTGTGAACAGTGTTTTCTATTGGAGATGGTAAGTCCCTTTGGGTGGACTTTGGGCTTTTTCACTTTGTAAACCTATTACATGCACAAAAAGATATATGACACAATAAAGGAAAGGGAAAAAGCCAAAAAGCATAATACGAGCACTTTAAAACTTGGCACAAATGTGACAGCAGCTTCCATATCCAGGACAGTATCAAGTAAAACAAAACATGCCATTTCTTAAATATCTGCTTCTCCCGCTTCCATTTTAATTGATTCCTCCCTGGGCTGACAGCAAAGTCATAACTTTGTCACTGTGTATTTGAACAGGATCTCTAGCAGGACGTATGTGGGAGGCTTTGTGTGACCTTGTGTTTGTGTGTGCACACATGCATGTTGCCATGCGTGCGTGCATGCATGTGTGGGGCATGGGCGTCCCTGCATTTTGTTAGCAGGCAGACACCTGTGGTAAACAAAGAAGGCCTTCTATCCCTGCTGCGGGGTGGCACCGTCATTCAGCAGAGCCCCAGCTGCACAGCATTCACTCTGCCCCTCGTATTCAAGCTTCATGCCCGTGAGACAAGATGAATGGTTGTCATGACAACTCAAAGCCCCCCCCCCCGACACCTTATCAGAAGTCACAGAACGTGGCCCTTGTGTTGAGCATCACCATCCCCTTTTTGGTCCAAATTTGTTTTAGAGTTTATATAGCTCTATTATAGAGATTATATGACTGCAACTAACGATTATTTCCATTGTTGATAAATCTGTAGATTTTCTCGATTAATTGATTTTGTCTATAAAATGTCAAAAAATGGTTTAAAAAAAAAAAAATCTGGGTTTCCCCAAAGCCCAAGATGACGTCCTCAAATGTCTCGTTTTGTCCACAACTCAACAATACTCAGTTTACCGTCAAATAGGAGTGAAGAAACTAGAACATATTCACATTTAAGAAGCTGGAATCAGAGAATCAATTTTTCTTTCTTTTTTACAAAGACATGACTCAAACCGATAAACCCATTATCAAAATAAGTTGGCAATTTAATGTAATAGTTGACAGCTAATAGATTAGTCGTCACAGCTCTATTATATCGTGTTATATAATCTGTAGCAAAGTTCTTGTTGTGTGATCCATTTTTGAGACTGGAACTAATATAACATAATATCCTACACCCAGATTGTATCGAATCTAAATCTTTCTGTCTTTTCACCCACTCGTCTTTATCTGTCCTTATCTTGAGATGGACGTGCTTTAAGCAATAACAAAGGAGCTGTCACAGCGAGCATCAGGCCACAACCCCCCACCCGTCTCCATCACTAACCTCCACACAACAAGCTCTTTATAGTCTGCATGCATGACAGTTAGACAGCTGTGTGTGTGTGTGTGTGCTTGTTTAACTATATTTGTGGGGTCCAAAAACCGGGAGTCCAGTATACTTGTGGAGTCCCGACAGCTTTGTGGGGCCAAACAATACAATTTGACAAGTTTTAAGGGCTGTTTGAGGGTTAAGACTTGGTTTTAGGATTAAGGTTAGAATTAGGTTATGGTGAGGGTAAGGGTTAAGGTTAGGCATTTAGTTGTGATGGTTAAGGTAAGGGTAAGGGGCTAGGGAATGCATTATGTCAATGATGGATCCCCACAAAGATTGTGTGTGTGTGTGTGTGTGTGTGTGTGTGTGTGTGTGTGTGTGTGTGTGCGTGTGCGTGCAGGGTAGGGGGTTAAATCCAACTAGAAAGAGTTTTGAAATTGTGAGTAATTAAGTCTGTTGTGTGATTCAGCTGTAAGAGAGAAAACTTTCTTCTGTTAGATTTCGAAAAAAGTAAATGTATTGGGGACAGATTACCGTGCTTTAAACTTAACCATATGAGAGTTGTCCTTTTTTTAAATTTTATCCACACCAACAAGTGGTAAACCGACACATGTGGCTTGTTTAGAATGTGTCCGATGATACTTTGTAATTCATTTGTCTGGTGTTCATACGTTGGCACTCATAAGTTTATGAACCCATGCTAAAGTTGACTAAAAAGAGGAATAAAAAAAATCATCTTTTGGAAATTGATCGTAATGCCTTAATTAAAAAAATGGTTGGATTTTTCCTCATTTTTTTAATTAAGGCATTAAGATCAATTTCCAAAAGATGATTATTTATTTTATTTTTGTATTACTCTTTTTAGTGAACTTTAGCATGGGTTCATAAACGTATGAGTGCCACTGTATAAGTGAAGAAAACGGTGAATTAGTGTGGACGGTCATTTTTTAGAAATGCCTTAAGATATCCTCGGAAGAATACAGTAAAATGAGACACACTCATTAACCTGTGTCAGCAAATCTAAAGATGAAACCGTACAGAAGTATGTTCCATTGCACATGCAGTCAAAAGTGATACAGTACAACTTGAGTGCAACATTTACTCATTGCGCTCCCTCCACCTGCTATTTACTGCTCTCTCGCCCACATGTATGAAAGTTAAACACAAGTAGACAGGGCACGCTGATGGAAAGCGGCTACACCAAAAAGGTAAATTACGACACTTTATCACAAAATATTTGTTGTAACACTGCAAGCATCACAGATTAACAATAACTAACATTATAAGCATATCCACGGGGCGATTTTTCCTCTGAACTGCATTATTTGGCCTTCCATGTGTCACCTGGGCTAACGTCACCTTGGCACTTTGCTAATGGAGACAGAGAGCGTGACAGAAAGTGAGCGTTTTGGTAAAAAAAAAGCAACACTGACAATGAAATTGGGTGTTTGAGAGTGATAAAATAGAGAGAGAGAGAGAGCGGGCGATCCATTAAGCCGAACCATTTCTGTTTGGAAAGTTCTCCCTGGCAGCAAATTCGTCCCAATCATCAAGCTCTAATGTAATCACTTTATGAGGCCAGGGCATAATGAATATAGTGTTTAGGTGTGCAGATCCAGGCCTGGCCCGTGTTCCTCTAGAGGGAAGTGTACATTTCTGTGGCATCCTGTATTTATTTGAAATACCCTCTGTCTGGTCTCGTAATACAGACACAGGCAAGTGGGCATAGAAACCCTTTTCTATTCCATCCATTTTCATGATGCGGTCTCACATTAATGGCACTCTCCATATGTTTTAAAGAAATAAAGCAGTAAAAGTTGCTCTGCCTTCACTCAATTTGTCTCAAGTTTTAGGGGGGAGAAAAGCACACAATTTGTTTCCATTTTTAGGTTAATGTATACAATTTGTCTCCATTTTACTAGAGAGGTATATTTAGATTGCATAGGTCTTGAGTCTTGGCCAGCTTGTTGGGTTTTCTTACAAACTGTACCCTGTGTACACTTTGAATAGAAGCGCAGTGTCGGGTGCGAGGGCAAGAGTGTTCAGGGTTTTGGATTTTGTTCTTGTTAGGGTGTTAAAGCCCCTGAAACAGCATTGACACCATCATAGGGCACTAAAACCCTCCACTGAAACTACGATGAGGAGATTGTTAAAGTGTTAGCAGCTCTTCAATGCACACACATTTACTGGTTTAAAAAAAAAAAAAAAAAAAAACGGTGGAATGCTTCATTGAAATAGAAAACTGCGTATTCACTTTCTTGCTGAGCTTTAGATAGGAAGATAGATACCACTCTAACGTCAGTGCCTTAAGTATAGAGCCAGAGCCAAGAGGCATTTAGCTTAGCTTGGCATAAAGACTGTGTAACAGGGATAATGTAAGCAAGGATTTCTGAAGCTAAAGAATTTGAATAGCAACACAGCTAAAGCTCACTCATTGACATATTGTATCTTGTTGGTTTAATGAAAACCACATATTGTCGTTTTTTATTTTTATTTTACATTTGTGTATGCATTAAACAGTGAGACACAACATGCTAATTAGCTTTGGTGGTGCTGAGATACAGTGCCTTGCGAAAGTATTCGGCCCCCTTGAACTTTTCAACCTTTTGCCACATTTCAGGCTTCAAACATGAAGATATAAAACTGTAATTTTTTGTGAAAAATTGGGCGTGCAAAATTAATCAGCTCCCTTAAGTTAATAATTTGTAGCGCCACCTTTTGCTGCGATTACAGCTGTAAGTCGCTTGGGGTATGTCTCTATCAGTTTTGCACATCGAGAGACTGAAATTTTTGCCCATTCCTCCTTGCAAAACAGCTCGAGCTCAGTGAGGTTGGATGGAGAGCGTTTGTGAACAGCAGTTTTCAGTTCTTTCCAAAGATTCTCGATTGGATTCAGGTCTGGACTTTGACTTGGCCATTCTAACACCTGGATATGTTTATTTGTGAACCATTCCATTGTAGATTTTGCTTTATGTTTTGGATCATTGTCTTGTTGGAAGACAAATCTCCGTCCCAGTCTCAGGTCTTTTGCAGACTCCATCAGGTTTTCTTCCAGAATGGTCCTGTATTTGGCTCCATCCATCTTCCCATCAATTTTAACCATCTTCCCTGTCCCTGCTGAAGAAAAGCAGGCCCAAACCATGATGCTGCCACCACCATGTTTGACAGTGGGGATGGTGTGTTCAGGGTGATGAGCTGTGTTGCTTTTACGCCAAACATAACGTTTTGCATTGTTGCCAAAAAGTTCGATTTTGGTTTCATCTGACCAGAGCACCTTCTTCCACATGTTTGGTGTGTCTCCCAGGTGGCTTGTGGCAAACTTTAAATGACACTTTTTATGGATATCTTTAAGAAATGGCTTTCTTCTTGCCACTCTTCCATAAAGGCCAGATTTGTGCAGTATACGACTGATTGTTGTCCTATGGACAGAGTCTCCCACCTCAGCTGTAGATCTCTGCAGTTCATCCAGAGTGATCATGGGCCTCTTGGCTGCATCTCTGATCAGTCTTCTCCTTGTATGAGCTGAAAGTTTAGAGGGACGGCCGGGTCTTCGTAGATTTGCAGTGGTCTGATACTCCTTCCATTTCAATATTATCGCTTGCACAGTGCTCCTTGGGATGTTTAAAGCTTGGGAAATCTTTTTGTATCCAAATCCGGCTTTAAACTTCTCCACAACAGTATCTCGGACCTGCCTGGTGTGTTCCTTGTTCTTCATGATGCTCTCTGCTCTTTAAACGGACCTCTGAGACTATCACAGAGCAGGTGCATTCATACGGAGACTTGGTTACACACAGGTGGATTCTATTTTTCATCATTAGTCATTTAGGTCAACATTGGATCATTCAGAGATCCTCACTGAACTTCTGGAGAGAGTTTGCTGCACTGAAAGTAAAGGGGCTGAATAATTTTGCACGCCCAATTTTTAAGTTTTTTATCTATTAAAAAAGTTTGAAATATCCAATAAATTTCGTTCCACTTCATGATTGTGTCCCACTTGTTGTTGATTCTTCACAAAAAATTACAGTTTTATATCTTTATGTTTGAAGCCTGAAATGTGGCAAAAGGTCGAAAAGTTCAAGGGGGCCGAATACTACTACTTCCCGCAGCGTCCAGTCGTTATGCTAATCGAAAACAAATCTCCTACCAGCTTTAGCTCTGTACTTGACATACTCCTTACATATACCAACGCTCTCCGTCTCTGCAAGATTGGGAATGATTGAGATTTCTCTTGGCACAGCCACCAGAAGACTTCCAACTTTCAGACAGGTTGCTCACGTCACATTTACGTCGTCTCTCTCAGTTGGAGGCTGCGCAGTAACGCTCAGCACTCACCGGAAAAGTGCTTCTTAGGGCCTTCACTGGTCTCCGTCCAGAGCAATCAGAGGATCTGTTGGTCCTGTTTATATACTGTCTATGGTATGTACCAGACTATTTCCTGCCCGGGAGAAGTAGGTTCTGAAGTTTCCGCTGGTTGCCTGGCAACCTCCGAGTGGTGACAAGGGGTGATGGTAGCCATATTGTTTAACTGCGGATAGAGGCTAGCTGTTTCTCTCTGCTTCCGGTTATTATGCTAAGCTAAGCTCTAGCTCTGTACTTGATGCACATATACAGTATGATAATGGTATCAATCCTCTTATCTAAAACTCTGCAAGAAAGTGAGTTAGTGAATTTTCCAGAATTTTAAACTTTTTCTTTAAAGGTGTGATCTGTAACATTGTACTGCTTCTTTGCACAAAACATGACCATATAAGTGGGCTTTGCCTGTCCAAGTCCTTGGCATGGGATATCAAAATCTCTCTGCAGGTAAAAGCCATGCAGCCCAAAAAATAAATACACAAATGTAGTCTAGATGAACTCCTAAACTTTAACTGCACTAAAGATAGGGTTAGACAGAGTTTATGTAAGGGTATTCAGGGCTTGTTTTAGAGAACAGGTCAGCACTATAGACGGGGTGGTGAAGGATAAACTAACACTGAGCGTCTCTTCTCACACCTGCTGCAGGACGGCTCCCCTCTGCTTGGCTCCAGCTGATGTAAAATTAGATCCTCTATCCCCTGTCGTCACTCTACTGTATATGTAGAAGCGTCTGTGTCCAAACGGCATACCGATTTCCATGCGTTTGTGAGCACCTATATACTGTATGTTCGTACATGTGCATGATTCAGACGTCCCAGTGCCAACATCCACAATGTCCTGTTCCAGACTTCACTCATTCTGCTCTTGTTTGTTTTCAACTTAACGCTTGTCTGAACATGACTCCTGTTCAGAGCCAAAGTGGCCTTGGTTCATTTGTATAACGTATTAAAAAAAAAAAAAAAAAAACTTCCAACATTCCTTGCTTCAGAGATCTAGCTTATATTTAATTTTTGCAGGTTTGACCATCATTTCTATTGGTTATGATAATATTGTACTCACCAGACTAATTGCTGACAACTTGGTAAGTGGCAAGGGAGCTGATTATTAAGTTAAATTGAATGTGGGCGCACCTAAAATATCTATAGTAATCCCTCATTGCACAGGGAAACTGTTATTGCACAACTACGGCAAGTACTGTAGTACTACGCACCCACCGCTAGCTTAGCACAGATCCTGGAGGTAACCGGCTCCATCTAGCCTACTGCTCCCAATAAGTGACAAAATAACGCCAACATTTTCCTATTTACATGTTGTGATATGTACAGTCACAGCGTGTACAAACAACAAGGTCACATGAGACACAGCCGTCTTCTAACCGTATACAAACTGGGAACTATATTCTCAGAAGGCGAAGCACTGCTACTTCTGCTACTTGGGCGGAGTGATTTGCTCGCAGCACCTGAAGCCCTGTGGTGAGGAGCAGAGAGTAACAACGGTGCTTTTCAGGTGTTGCGCTAATCACTCCGCCCAAGTAGCAGTGCTTCGCCTTCTGAGAATATAGTTCCCAGTTTGTATATAATATTGACAATATTTTTTTTTTTTTTAAGTTAAAAAATATTCATGTAAGACAGTGGTTCATGTTTATGTCGTGTTTAAACCCCCTACTGATAGATGGCTATGCTGAGACGCAACACTAGTGTCCTCGCCTAACAGTGCCTGACTTTTGCTAACAATGTAGCTATGGCTGAACTTTGGCCTACTTTAGCATATCAAAATTTGCTCACTAAGAACCTGTGAACCACAATCCCAAACTGGCAGTACTGAATTGTTTACCTAAAGTAAACTTTTATGAACATCATGTCTTTTTTTTTTTTATATTAGTTTTATTTGAAATTATACTTTCAAAAAATCCCAATATATCACCTTACGCACAGTATCGAAATATATTGAATCGTCACCCATGTATCGTGATACGTATCATATCGCCAGATTCTTGCCAATACACAGCCTTAGTGAATAAGCTAAAGTCCCAATAAGTCGGCATGTTCCTTTTAAAGCTAAAGAAGTCCAACTACAGTCATTACATCAGAGAAAAGTCTTTTAGTTTCATTCATTCAGCTTAGGTGTTGTCCAAAACAAAATATTATATATTGCAACATTGCCATATCGTGATATTATCAGTATCATGAACCATGTACTTGTGTATCGTGGAGTATTATGAGGTACTCTGTGATTCCCCCCCCCCCCCCTCACACTATTCTTCAGCCCCAGTAGACATTTTTTTATTTCTGGCGTCCATACAGCAGCAGCTTTATGCAGCCATATGTTAACCTGGCGGACAGAGCAGCAGAAGTGCCAGAGCTGGGAATAGCTGGAATAAATAGGACAAATACAGTATAAGCTATCTGCCATATTTTACGACCATATTATACTCTCGCTTAAAGCTCACCATCTGTCCACCTTACTCTAACATACAGTATGTTAAGTTTATGGCCCGGCTGTCTCCAGCAATAGAAGAAACATGTTGCTATTAGCTGTATGGAGACAGAAGACAGTTCCTGTACATCTCCATCCTTTCATCTCCATCTGTCTTAATTTTGTGGACTTTGAAAGCCTCGCACACACACACACACACACACACACACACACACACACACACACACACACACACACACACACACACACACCTACACACACCTACCTTCCCCCTCTGTAGTGCATGTGTTTGTAATGAAGAACCGTGCCTGTAAAGAGTAAATACCGGGTGGTGGGATTCAATGGAGAACAGGTGTTTATGATACAGAGACGCACATACAGACGGCAAGCCACACATCTGAACACACAGTCAGCAGCTCGCGTGAGTCTGCGCCCATGCCCTCCTACCGTACCTGCTGGCGTGTCGAATCACTTTCACGCGACGGGTTCAGGGGCGTGGTGGATCATGCGGAACCGATCGAGCCACGCTCCGCGGGCCGGCGTTCACATGGATTGGTGCTGACACCTGGCAAACGTTCCTGCGTTTTCACGTATGGGAGAACATCGACATGCAACTTCCTCCTGCGGTTTTGGGTCGCTCCCCAAAACGTCTTTCCATTACCTTCCAGTGCCGTGCACAGATGTTTGGGTTGATTTTTGCGCTGTAACTCGTGAAGGCTGAGGTTCAGTGGCCTTGTTGTTGTGCCGCTGGTGGCTGTTTGGCTGGGCTGAATGGATTTACAGGAGTGTTTATTTGAGATCAGATTGCCATCTGTCTGGAGCTATGGAGCCTTTGTAAGCTAAAGCAGTAGATGCAGACAGTGTGGATCTGTATGGAAGTCATGGTCGTGTACCGTTAATCTGCAACGTCTCTCTATGTGTGCCATATAGGTCATTCATAATCCAGAGGAAATATAACCGTTAAAAGTTTCTGGAGTTAATTTGAGAGCACACTGGTCCATTAATGCACAGTAGCATACAGTAGACAATATATTACAAGAAGGAAAAAGGGCACTTAGGTCCAAGCACAATTTTTCTTCTTGCATATACAATCTATTTCTTATTCACAAGCCTTAATTACTCAAACGATTGACACATAGAACACGTGACTAAAATGTAAGAGTTAAGTCATCTTTATTTGTCAATTCCTTCACGTATACTAGACATGCATAGGAATCGAAAGTTCGTTTCTCACCATCCCACGGTGAAGAAGAAAAAATGCACAGCAGATAAGACAAGACATTTCTACCACAAGAGTAAAACAAATTTTCATAACACTAAAACAATAAACAGCACCAAAAAACACAAGAATGTTACACACAACAAACTTTGTTCAAAAATTGTTCTATGATGTGGTCTGGTAGTGCAGAAAGGTGTGCAAAAATGCAACGGCAGCAACATCAGAGTCCAGAGTTTTGTGAAAAAGATGCTATGTACTTTTGTACATAGCATCTTTGGACATTTTTTTGGGGGGGGGGTAGAGAGGGGAGAGAGTTCAGTTTCCTGACAGCCTGGTGGATAAAGCTGTTTGCCAGTCTGGTGGAGCGGGCACTGAGGCTTCTAGATCTCCTCCCAGGAGGCAGGAGGCTGAGAAGACTGTGTGCGGGGGCGGCTGTCGTCGCTCACAATCACGGTCGCTTTTCGGGTGAGGCGGGTGTTGTATATGTCTTGCAGGGAGGGGAGTGGGGCCCCCAATGATTGTTCCAGCTGTGTTCACTAAGCGCTGCAGGGTTTTTCTGTTGTGAAGGGGTGCAGTTCCCACCCCACACAGTGATGCAGCTGGTGACAATGCTCTCAATGGAGGCCCTGTAGAAAGTGCCCATGATGGGTGAGGGGGCTCTTGCTTGCTTGAGTTTGCGGAGGAAATAGAGGTGCCGCTGTGCTTTCTTTGCCAGTGAGCACAGCGAGATACGAGAAGTATGACATACAACGCTGGGACTTAACAGGAACAGCAACAACAGCTTCATTGCACAGATGTAATACGCTAGCTATTAAAAACACTGAAACGGCATCATGTTTTTATTATACAAAGCTATTGTTCGTGTGTAAATGTACGCCATGAACTCACTTTTTAGCCTTAATTCCGTGAAGAATGGTTTGTCAAGATACTGATGGGAGTGAAGCTGTGGATTACCGCTGCTTGCCTGTCAGATATAATGTTCCAACACTTCCTGTGTCGCAGAAACCTCTAAGCTCGGCCGTTTTCCTTTTGACCTGTGGTTTAGAATCTGTGGACATTGATGAAAACTGTGGCTTGTGACTATTTATATCACAAAATGATCGAGTGTAGGCGGAGGGAGCGAAGGATAATTTGGGTATGATTCATCGCCTGCATAGTTGATTTTTCTTAAAAGCCTTTATTTATCCAGGAAAGGTTTGGTGAGCATGCACGCTCTGTTTCGGCATGACTCATTGACTTCTGCATGCAGGAGCTGCGCTTTTTCACCGCTACTTGGATGTGAAGGCTGAAGGCTTCAAGGACACCCACTTTGATGACAGTAATGGATTTCCAATCCAAAATCCTCAGGGTGACGAATTGATCACTCACAAAACAACACTGGAGTAAGAAAACGGGGACACGTGATGCCGTCGATACAACTTTACCGCAACGAGTGATCATAGTCTATTTCAAAAAATACTTCGGGTTGCAGTTTTTGTTTTCAATTTCTGGGATTGCATGGGAATTAATGTCAATGTGCAACAAAGATAAACAATCTGAACGCATCATTGATCACTATTTTACAGAGAAGATTGTAAAGTCCAAGTCCATACTTAACACACATAAATATCCTCTATTTACTGACATCTGTGAAAGTGCTCATATTATGCTTTTTAGGCGTTTTCCCTTTCCTTTTTTTGTGCACGTTAAAGGTTTACAAAGTGTAAATCCCAAAGTCCACCCCAAAGGGACTTACCATCTCCAACAGAAAACACTGTTCACAAACTGCTCCAAACAGCTCTATTGTAGTCCAGCCTTTACTTCCGTGACGACCGTGCGTCACTTTGTAACACACGTTATAATGCTCGCCTAGCTGCTAGCATGGCACTCCCTCATACTCTGCTTCTGACTGGCTAGTAGTCCTTACCTAGCTACTGAGCATGTGCGACTCCCAACAAAGATGGAACAGAAGTGAGATGTCTCACTCTGTAGCTAAAACAGAGAGCTCAACACACAGGGTGAAAAGAGGAGCTGCAGCAACATGCAGTACAACAAATACAAATACACTGAAAATTAAACCACATAAACCTATTCTGGTACAACCTCTAAATACAATTATGAACCTGAAAATGAGCATAATATGAGCACTTTAAGACATCCCAGTAGTCTCAACCCTATTGCCAGAAAAGAACATTGATATTGGATGATCTATATGATTCCGCAAAACCTTGCATTCCGTTCAATGATGACTTTGCTTTAGGTCCAATGCCAGTGTTGTTTTTTTTTTTTTAATATATATATATATATATATATATATATATATATATATATATATATATAACTCCTAAGGGAAATATCTGGCTCTGTAGCTGCTAAATGCTTCAGGGCTTGACATACATTTACCTTTCACAAAGTCACTTGTCTGGGTAAAGATTTGTCATTTTATAAAAATTGTGTTTTGCTAATACAGAATTAGAACAAACTGTTGAAAGTATCCAAACACTATCAACATTAATACAATTCAGTTGAAACCGTCAACAAACATGTCCCAAGAATAGATTTCCCCTTCAACAAGAAAAAAAGGATCTCCAGTCTCCATAATACAAAGTAATACTTTGCACGCTGGTGTGCAGAAGTTAATATATTGAGATTCTAAGTCAACATTTTAAAGTTTCTCATTACTTTAAGATTCCTAGTCAATATTCTGAGTTACTAAGTCAATGTATTGTGATACTAAGTCAATATTTTTGAGACATTAAGTCAACACATTGGGATACTAAGTTATTGAGATTCTAAGTGAATATTTTAAAGTTTGTCATTACTTTCAGATTCCTAGTCAATATTCTAAGTGGATACCTTTTTTTCATTACTTTGAGATTCTTAGTTTATATTCTGAGATACTGTCAATATATTGAGATACTAAGTCAATATTTTGACCAGAGGTAAAATAATTTTGTAGACCTAACAATGGATTTTGCCACTAAATGTTGGTGTTAACTTTTTATTTATTTATTTTTATACAAGTTCACTTTCTACCCGGCAGAGGCTGATTTACCAAGGGATCCTTTAAAAGGTGTAGCTACTTTACAGTTGATTATTAGCTGATATTTAATCTGGCAAGTCGCGGAGCTGAGGTTTTACAATAACTGAGGGGCAAACGAGCAGCGGAGTAGTAACGAGGCAGAGAGCCGGTCGCTAAATAAATCAAATTAACTTCATGCTTCATCCACACAAAGCACACAGCTATCGCCACGAGTGACAACTGTATTCAGCTCGTTTTCTGTGCACGATGTGGCGAGGAGGTAACGTTAAGGTGGAGTTAACAAGCTAATGTTAGCCAACTAACACCGGCTGGCTCGCCGTGCTTTCATGCTGCATCGCTTACAGAGAATGAGCTGAACAGCGGCCCGCTGACCTGCTGCCGCTGGGTCTAACGTTAGCGGTCCGCTGCCCACTGCCACTGGGTCCGCTGCACTGTGCATTGTGGGGAAATAATTAGGGCTGTCAAAATATAACGCGTTACAGGGGGCCCAGAGCCGTTCTAGCCACCATTTGACTGTAAAATGAAGGAGGGAGACGAGAATGTGCTGCCTGGATCATTAATTGGAACATTTACTTATACAGAACTTCTTCCTGAATAGGGTTGGGTACCGAAATCCGGTGCTAATACGGCACAGGTGCCTTCACGACCTGTATCTACCAGACCGAATAGCAACGCGGATTTCGGTGCCACTGATATGTCTGCGCTTCTCTCGGATGCTCTGAAACAGACGTTATATGAAACAGAAACATCGCTGCACGTGACGCTAGTTAACACTATACTCGACAGCAGCTAACGTTAGCCTACCGCTAGCTAGTTAACACTACACACGACCACTCGACAGCAGCTAACGTTAGCCTACCGCTAGCTAGTTAACACTACACACGACCACTCGACAGCAGCTAACGTTAGCCTACCGCTAGCTAGTAGCTGGATTAAACACGGTTACAATGCTGACAACTAACGCTAAACGGTGTAAAGTGTGACTGTATTTTACTGTAAAGGACTCAACACCGGGATGCAACAGTCTGCAGCTACCGACTGTGCGTTCAATGAAACTGGTAACCTACAGTCTCGTGGTGCATTCAAAGTTGTTGTTGTTAAATGCCCTTTTCCTATCTGGTGGTTGTTTTTCTCATTCAACAGCAATTTACTAGTGAAATAAGTTGTTGTTATAGTTATTGCATTATTATTAAATAATTTAATTTTGACTATATGGCCTAGCAATAAACAAGCTGTTCTTTAATGTTGCCGACTGTTGTTTATTGCCCTTCTTTTTTTATTTCTTTTTTTTTTTGTTAAGGCACCGGGCAAACATTATGTATGCGATTAATTTAGATTAATTAATCACAGAGTATGTAATTAATTAAATCCCTCCCACCCCAGACACAAACTCTTTGAGCCACTCCCCTCTGGCAGGAGGCTGAGGTCCATCAGGACCAAAACCACACGCCACATGAACAGTTTTTTCCCCTCCGCCACTAGTCTTATCAACAAGGCCCGGAAACCACCCTGACTCTCTCCACACCCCACCTCTGGCTCTACATGCCACTGTACCTACTCTGCTGTAGCATTCCTTTTTACTACTATTTAACTTATTTTACTATTTATTTACTTATTTTATCGTTATTAATACATTCTGTGTGTATATGTTTATATTTATATTGTTTATATTCTTTTTATCCTTCTTATATTTGAATGTGTGACATGCACCAACAGCACCATGACAAATTCCTTGTATGTGCAACGTACTTGGCAATAAAGCCCTTTCTGATTATTTTTTTAATCGATTGACAGCCCTAGAAATAATGTATTTGTTTTAAATCGGTAACATAAACGTAATTAGTGGCACATGACATGAAATAACATGGCATTTTATTTTGTTTGAGTTTTAACTTGTCCAGTGGGGCAAGTCAATTTCTCTTCCACCTGCCCTACAAAATATCCACTTGTCCCGGACAAGCGGACAAGCCTTAATGCTGAGCCCTGTGCTTGACTATGTTCATAAAAAAAAATATAGGATATAATACTAAATCTTATACGGATGTAAGTCTAGGCTTCTCATAAAATGTCCCTTGACCAGTGGTTCCCAAACTTTTTCACATGAAGGACCGACACAAGTTAGACCACAGACCACCCTTTGATAAGATTTCTTTCCAGGGGCCCCCTCATCTCTGATAGGATTATTGCTTTTTGAGGTTTTCTTACAGAACGTGTACGAAACCATGACCAAAATAGTCATACATTCTGTCATTGTGTTACCTATGAATGGAATTATAATGAAAACGTTGGCGACAAAATGATTCCCCTTTGCTGGGGACCCCCTGGAGCACCCTCAAGTGCCCCGGACCCCACTTTGGGAATCACTGCCCTAGACAATACAATTGGATAAACCACCATCCACAGCGCATTCGTTTTATTTATGTATTTAGCCGTAGCGTTGTTTGGAAAAAATCCAACTAATCTCACCAGTCCAATAACAAGCTGCTCTATTTCGCCATAATATACTCTGCTGCTTATTTTGCTTGACTTCCTCTGTACAATATCCCAACATGTTATTCTCTTCTTTGCACTCAGCACTTTGTTGCCCACCTTGGCACTCCTCAAGGACTGTCGAACTGTGAATTCCAACCCTTTCTCATCTGTGTTGCATTCAACAGGTCCGGACTATTGTACCCTTCCTAAGGATATTACAGATCTGGTTACTGCACAAGCAGTGGCGCTCCCTTCGTTGGAGATCTGCTCGCTGCCCTTGCGAGGCCTCACTCTGCGCTCGGCTCGCTGACCTTAAGATAACGCCTCGGAGAGATACTTCAATCCAAGATTTGCGGAGGTATGTTTTTGCTCACAACAGTGACTAATGCCTGAGTATGCATCTGAGGCATTACAAAGACAAATCTTTTACTGTTCCAAAGAACAAGTTATTTCCAGCGCTTAATCGGATTCCGGCAGAGTCTAAATATCTTCAGGTTGTGCAAGACTTTCCCTCAGTGTGCTTTACCCTTTTTTTTTTCTTCTTCTTCTTCTTTGCTGTGCCCTTTGCCCCAGAGGGAAAGGAGGTAATGGCGTTCCCTAATTTGGCCCTGGGCTGCGCAGTCAAAGCCATATGCCAGAGTGAATCTGTAAAGCTAACATTAGGCAGCAGATATCTGAGGCTAGCGGGCTGTGGGCTTTGACATCCTGTATTACACCTAATTGCCACCAGACATTACATCGAAAGTCTCTGCACAAAAATCCCCCACAACCACCTGCTCCTTGCTCTGTTCACCTTTTTTTTTTTCTTCATTTTTTTTTTAATCTGGAATAATGCGGGGGGGGGAGAGCAGGGCGAGAGTTTCTCACTGTTATTTTCTGACACCCAAGCTGAGGATTGGGGAACTGGAATGTCAGTAGAAATTTGAATTTGAGACGTGTTAGGATAGCTAAGGGGTATCCCCCCGTGCATTGTGTTGCAGGGGGAACGGTGTATACTTTTCTGATTTATGTGTTTTTGTAAGAGTAATGAGAGAGGGGAGAAAACAGGGCAGGGGTAATATGGAGGCAGAACCATAATTAGGTGAATTATAAGTTTCACAGTCATTCCTGTAATATGGAGGGGGGGGGGAACTTTTAATGAACGTTGTAGCGAGAGGAGTGTAAATGTACTCTATGCACAATATGTGGCCGGGGGCCACGATGCGGTGAGTGTACATTTTTTAGCAGTTTTGTACATTTTAACCAAATCCCCAATGCTCGCGTATTAATTCACTCTCCTCTGTCCCTCGCTCCGCCGACATGAAAGACAGGAACATTCCGCACTCCTTGACAGTGTAATGACGAAATGATTTCATAGCGCTCCATCCTCTCACACCACAGTGTCGACCCCTTAAAAAAAAAAAAAAAGTCCCTCACTCTCTTTTTGACCGGGAAAAGCCCTCCTGCAAATCTGAAACCAAAGCAGAGAACTCAGCGGCGTGGAAATAATAACCCACTTATACAACAACAGTGTTTACGGACTTCATGGCTCCAGTTTGGAAGCAAACCAGGACGTTTTGTTACCAACTTAATTCAATTTCTCCGTCTGGTACACTTGGATACAAAACTCCACATCCAAACGGTGACCTAAGCGATCGGATTTGGCTGTTGGTTGTGATGCATTTTTGTTTGAGTGGTTAGTTACAGTGGCGGCCTAGAAAGAAAACACTGGCTTGGATTTTAGACTCTGCGTTCTCAAATACCTTTTCCCAACGAAACCAATTCATTTTTTGGCGTTTTTTTTTTTTCTTTCCAGTTATTTTAATCGCAGATTGCCCGTTATCATTTGTTGTAATCAAGTGTAATCGAAAGTGACTTGGATAACACTACGTCAAGGGGACTTCAATGCAGGAAGAATAAAATGCAATTATTGATCCCTTTTAGAGGAATTCAACTTTGTCTTGACGTGCTTGAGGTCAATTAAATTCATATATACAATAATGCAGCCGTAAAGAATCAAAGGTATATATCCAGTGGAAGATATGTTATGGAAAATTATGTATCTTGTCTGTAATTTTGACTCATGGGCACTTGGTTGGGGCAAATCATTTGACATACAGATTTCCACAGAACAGTACTTTAATTGTTAGAAGAGTTCAGCTATTGTAGTACACTAGTTGTCAAGACCAAGATGTGATGTTAAGACCACACTTAAAGTCATTTCATTTGATACGGTTGATGTAACTTCTGAAAAAAAAACTAACACAATTATCTTTGAACAAATGTGAAGTTGACTTCATTAACGATAATACACATCCTTGCTAAAATGTATTACACTATGGTTTTGCTACTATGATCTTATTTGATCTGGTATGATTGTTAGCTTGCGTTTGAAACGGCTAGCTAACATTAGCTAACTTCTGTGGAGAACTGCAACTGACATTACTGAGCCGGTTTGCTTACATCCTGACGCTTAAGAAAGAACAGTTTTGGGTTACACTTTACTTGAAGGTATCTACATAAGAGTGACATGACACTGTCATGAACGTGTCATAAACATTATAAACAAGTCAAAAACGTTTATGACATAACGCTTCTTTTAGTAAGTGTCATTCGGTTTTTTGTCATGACAAGTTAGGGTTAGGGTTCATGTGTCATGACAGTGTCATGACAATGTCATGTTACTCTTATGTAGACACCTTCAAGTAAAGTGTTACCCAGTTTCGTAACATGCCTCTAATTATTTTTTGTTGCTGTGGCCCGGGTAACGCTAACACGCTAGCATGTAGCATTTCTGTTAGCAAGCACCATGTAAATGATTAGCCTATGAATCGCTCCAACTATTTATGTGACTTTGTGTGAGGCAGCACATATTCATGTGGTCTCGGAGGTCAAGGGCCCTGTCTTGCACCTGGCGCAGCGACAAGCCCAACCCAAGTGTCTTTGCTAGTTTAAGACCGACGCAGTTGTCAATTTCCCGTCCAGCGCCCGTGTCGTTTAAATAGCAAATGCACCTGCGGCCATCTGTGCGCCCATGGGTGTGCTGGTCTTACAGGGAGGTGTGTTCAGGTGCATTCTTGGCGTATTGCTATCACGAGGCAGCGGGACGTAATCCCGCTATTGACCATGTTTCTGGCGCACGGATCCGTTTTTCTGCCGTTAAACAAGCAAAAGTGGATTCGTACACGCCCTAAACGCACCTGTGCCAGGCGCTTCACACCGCACGCTTAGATCGTTAAAATAGGGCCCCATGGCACTTACAAAAGAGGGAAAAGAAGTAAATCTCAGAATCTCAGAAATAAATATCTTCACAGCTTCTTATCGATGCCTTGTAATGCTAGGTGATGCATACTTTAATTTTGCTACGGTTATGCTACGTTTTAGCATGTCACAGACGTTAGTCTTTAGAACAACTAACTCACTGGGAATACGGGGAAATTAAGGGAAATGCAGTACTTTGCTATCATAAGTTGCAGCTTGTCGACACAGTGGCTTCTGTTTTCGAAAAAAGTTGCAGTCTTAGGCCGGCTACACGCTGCCTGCGTGGCGTAAGCGTGTCAGCTGCGTGGCGTGGCCGTTTTTATTTCGGCTTCCATGTTAACAGGTTAGAGCTTGCACACTGCCTGCGTGACACGCACGTCTCATGGGCCGAAAACGCGTGCATGCTAGAAATAGAACCGGCGCCTATTTTTCACGTGACACGCAAGCGTGTTGGAAGCGTTCCCAGGCAAAATAGAATAGGAAAACATGTTTATATGTCATTTTGACACAAATACATAATAATAAACGACATGTCGATGTTTGAAGGTCTCTAGGTTTTGACCTAAATGCAATAAAAAAAATTAAAATATTGCACCTGTCAATACAGAACGAAATATTACGTAGCCTATTTTGCCGTCAATACTGCCGACGTTGTCTTTGCTGTAATCAAATCAGTATATATTTATGTTTAACATGAAGTATACTACTGCTTGAGTGCAGTAAATCAATGGGAAACATACATGTGTACAGACAAGGCTAGCAGCAGCAGCGCCACGTCAGACACGTTTCTGGTGTGTAAAGACATAGAAAGCGCCACGCAGCCGCCACGCAACAGAAACGCCACGCTCGTGCCACGCAGGCAGTGTGTAGCCGGCCTTACAAGCCGCACAGTCTATGCCCAGTTCCACCCCTTAAGGAAACCACCGTTATATAAGGATCTGAGTAGACAGACATAAAACAATATTCAACCTTTACCTAAATTAACATTCACTGTGTCGTGTGTCATGTGTCGTGTGTGTGTGTGTGTGTGTGTGTGTGTGTGTGTGTGTGTGTGTGTGTGTGTGTGTGTGTGTGTGTGTGTGTGTGTGTGTGTGTGTTTGTGTGTGTGTGGCAGACAGTGAAGGAGATTTACAGCCCTAATCAAAAACTGGCCCACGGTTGGAAATGTAGCGTGAATGATGCCATGAAACTGTCCCCACTCTGATGCTGTGATTTATCACACAATATGGGAGTCATAAAAGAACACACCAGTTAAGAACCCCCCCCCCCCCCCCCAAAAAAAAAAAAAAAAAATCAAATCAACAACAGGGACAAACTTTCATAAGCATGTCCTGTGTAGTGTAGCCTGCGTGCATGGCCATCCATGTTTCCTTTGCCAGAAAAGCAAATAAATGTACATTTGGATATTTTCTCTTTCGCCTTGGATGTTACACAAACCTGCCGCCAACCGGGATGATGCATCGCGCCGCCAACCCCCTCATCAATATGGATAATTACCCCTTTCTGCGAAACTCTGCGCAGTCACGCCGTAAATGTTGTTGCTGCGATCTCGGGGTTGTTATTTCCACGATGGCTCCACACAGTCCAGGCCTTCCTGAGATGAACCCAAGCATATCTCGCGTGTCACTGCGTATCTGTGCTGAGAGGAAGCATGAGCGACTGCACTCTGGCACTTCATTAAACAAATCAGTGGAGCGCTTAGGCCACGAGCCTGCAGCCACTCCCAGAGGGCCGTGGGGCTGCGTAATATTCTCTGTCTCCTCACGGAATACACGCATGAACATATTGATAATGTAATATATGATTTCCACATTAGTGCAGAAAAGATTAGTCTATTAGTTAATTGACAGACACGTTTGACATTTTTGCTCATTCATCAAACAAAACTGCACATTCAGCGTTTCCGTCCTCTCGGATGTGTGAGGCTTTGTCGCCATGTCACGTTATTGTAAATTAAACTATTTTGTATTTTAGACTGTTGGTTGGACAACAATTTCACCTTGGAACATTTAATAGCCAACTTTCTTTTCTTTCTTTCTTTCATTGAAATTACATTATTTGTCATGTGCACGACAATAACAGAATAATAAATAACCAATAAATAATCTGAATCTAAGACAAAAGAACATCAGTGCAAGTTAAAGAGTAACTACCGTTTTTTTCAACCTGGAAACTAGCGACAATGTAAGTTAACAGGGCAATTGTGCAGCTTGTATTTACCTTCACACAAGTGCTTGTTTGGCCGCCGACAGGCAAAGATTAATATTCTAAGTCTCTGACAACATTATGGAAAGGATCCCTTCAGAGATGGACCTTTAAAACCTATTTAAGAGCTTTATGTTTAACCAGAAACAGCTCTGAGGTCGCTAGCTCTAAACCCACCAGACTCCATTTAAAAAAGCAATACTTTTAGCGGGTATAGAGCCAACACATTTTCATGTAAATCGGTGATCTATGTGTTTATTTCAACCAAAACTAGAGTTGTGATGGTTGTAAAAAGTGGAAAGACGACCCAAAACGGCTTTTCATAGTTTTAGTTTGTTTCTGTCGACTTTGAATGAAGTGTATTTTAAGTTGCTAAAATGACTGTTTATTTAAATGGAGTCTGGTGGGATTAGCGAACGCAATTTCGTGGATGTTTTTATGTTTTAAAAAAAGGATCTTACGCTTTAACAAAAAGGTTGACCTCCTTAGAAATCCTTTCCATAATGTTGTCAGACATTTAGAATAATAATCTGAGCCTGTCAGCGGCAAAACGAGCACTTTTGTGAATGTAAATAAAAGCGGCACAATTGCCCTGTTAACTTACATTGTAGCTTGTTTCGCTGGTGCTTAATACTGGACCAATGTCAAAGATTGTTGTTCCCATCAGTCACATCGACACAAAAACATAAGAAAATAGGGTCCAGGTTGAAAAAAACGCTAGTTACCCTTTAAGATATAGGGCTAAAATATAAACAAATAAAATATGAATGGACTTATATAATCATAATGAATACACTTGTGTAGACAGTATTGCAAATGAATTAGACTGAATGTAAAAAGGAACGTAGTAATGTGTTTATGCAAACTGAGAAGTATAATATATGTTCAGTATTGATCTTTGCTTAGCATTAAGACTGGGGGAAACAATATATGTCTACCACCTCCTCTAAAGCTTACCAATGAACCCACTATTTCGCACTTGTTTAATCCGTAAAAAAATTAAAATAAAACAAATGTGATAAAAAGTAGCTGTTTTACAGGTGGTTAATTGCCGCATTATCTTTCAGCCTGGAGTTTCCAGGAAGTCACTGCTCCCGAATAATATGGCACAAATGAACCCCATGTAAAACTGCAATTTTTATAATTTCATTTGTGAGCTTTAAAGAGGCTAGTAGGTGGATTTGGTTACGTTTGGACAGAACCAGGATGCCCCTTTTTCCCGTTTTCAGTCTTAATGCTAAGCTAAGCTCACCTGTAGCTTTATATTAAAAGGTGCTCTAAGCGATGTTGGGTGACGTCACTTCTGGTTGACGTTCGAAGTATTGTCAAACAAAACGAGGCTAAGCTCGCCCCTCCCTCCTCCTCATCCCGTCCCCTCCCTTCCACACACTAACCCCCCAACCCCCAAATCCTTCTTGTGGGTTATTGGCTGGAAGACTGTTTTATGTTTGGTGGTGCAGGTTGGCACAGTTTGTTTTTGTTGGTGTTTGTGGCGCCTGGGCTGTCTACAAGGACTGTTGTGTTCAGGGGACAGGCAGCTAGCGGATAGTGAGATGTTTGCTGTATGTGATAAAAAAATGTTGTAGCCTAAAAAACGCGTCACATCGCTTAGAGCACCATTAAATAGACTGCTACAAGAGAGGTATTGAGCTTCTCATATAACGCTTGGCACGGAAGGGATTTCCTGAAAAATGTCTGTCCAGTCCTTTAAATGTATTTAGTAACTTAGGAAGATTCATTTTAGATGTTGCAAATATAGTATTGAGGCCATTAATCTTCACTATGGAAAATATATTTATTTTGCGAAGGGGCTGTTACCTACTCATAATGAGCTGTTCTAAAAATAGATGTGAAGAATGGTCTGAATCAGCTGCTGCGTCAGTAATGAAATAGGATGAGTAAGTCTTTTATGGGTAGGGTTTCCTCTTTTCTCGCAATCAGTGTAATCCGTAGATGGAAATAGCCCTATTCTTTTTGAGTATATGACACAAGGTGTTTGATGTTAGCGGAGGTGGTCTTTGTTCCAGGTGTGGGCCCACCTCTGCTACAAAACGGTGCAGGCAACCGTGATGATGGGTGCGGATGAAAGATGACTTATGAACGAGGCAACGCTCGGTAGGAATCTGTGGCTTGCGAGCGGGTCTGCCTATGGGAAAAAAATAAAAAATCGAAAGCAGAGTCCAGCCACGGAGAGCAGGTCAGAGCACACTCACAGCCCAAAATAGAACAGGGAATCCTGACGCTTGTATTTAAAGGGATTGGGAAACACCTCCTCCCACGTGTGTGTGTGTGTCACACACACACACACACACACACACACAAGGACAGAAACAGGAGGCTTGACTATAATAAATGAACTGCCACAGCGGTGCTATTTCAGGTTGGGTCACTGGAATAATACAGGGCTGGAGGCACAGCTGGGGCAGCCATCACACATTCCCTAGCGTGTTGTGCTAAGCTTGTTTCTGCCTCTTGTCTGACACTGACACAGACGGACAGAAAAAGCAGAATCAGATTTCACCATTAAATTCTTGTTGTCTAGGCTTGCATTGCCAGATCTATCTTCACATACCAATCACAATCTTCTTGGGCGGCACTAAACTCCGGACGCAGCAACCGTGGCTCTGCAAAATGGTCCCGCAAAAAGGGAACTTGTTTTGGCGGATCATTTGCACCCTGCAAAAGAAAATGCCACGTACAATGTTACATGAAGTTAACTGTTCACACAAAACAGTAATGTGAGCTATTTAAATTAGCTGGATACATCGTTAAACGTGATTTGCTCTTCTTATTTAGTCTGTAGCAAATCCCCACCAATCGGTCCCAAAACGTCCCAGTTAGAGAGTAAATGGCGTACACATATTCTTTATAAATCTTTACAATCGTTCACCGAAAGAACCAAATAGGCCTGCCTTGTTGCACGATTCATATTGTCTTCAAAATTTGGCATTTTCGGCGTGTAGCTTGCTAGCTCGAAAGGTTGTTGTTTTCCTGTAATGAAAACAACAACCTTTCCTGACTGGACGACGTGATATCATGACTTTGCGTAAACATACACGCCACTTTCCAAAAGCCAAGTGGCTATCCGCTAGTATATGCGCTAGTCGTCGGGGCACTGGTAAAGTAAAAAGAAATCGCTATTTCTATACCACTAACAAAGCTCAAAATAGCACCACCGTTCACGTATACAGGCAGGCGCCATCTTGGGAAAACAGTCACGACCAGTCGAACGACGAACGCCGTGCTTGAGTTATGTTATTGGTTAGCGGTTGCACTGCGTTCGTCGTTCGACTGGTCGTGAATGTTTTCCCAAGAAGGCGCCTGCCTGTATACGTGAACGGTACTGTCTTTATGAACTATCTTTTTAATGAACTGTCTGTAGACTTACAAAGTTCTCAATGCCCCTATGACTAGCTTTATAAGCTAATTAGCGGTTTGCGCTAAAACTGGTCACGTTGGATTAGCATGAAAACATATCCCAGAGAACGGTCGACTCTGTACCCATGTGTTATTAACCCCTAGGTTCATTTTGCGCCAGATTTCTTCTTTTAAAGGCATGTGATAAAACAGAGGCTTTAAGGTAGCTTAGCTCAAGTGTTACTAGTGATAGTAACAATATACACAATGGCCTTTGCTCAACCATTGTATTTCCTCTCTCCCACTGACACACAAGCGTGTGGCCTGTGAACCTCAATGATGCAGCTTACTGGTAATATTAGCATTGAGATGTACACCAAGTAGCAGGCACACACTATATATATATATATATATATATATATATATATATATATATATATATATATATATATATATATATATATATATATAGAACTTCCTAGAATGTATTCTTCCTAGAAAGCAATATTTGATTCCCTTTTAGATTGTTGATTTAAGCTTTTCTGGAGCTGTTTCACTGCCATTTGCAATTAATAAAAAAAAAAAAAAAAGTTTAGTAGCTCTAAGTAGCTCCCCAATTTTATTTGTACAATGCATTGTGGCAAAGTACTGTACATCAGCAGCATGGGTCAAATTTGACCCATTTTCAAAAAGTTTCTTTATCAGAAATTTGGGTTTCTTTCAACCAAACTGTCCAAAAACATAACGTTCCATACAACCATTACTCTTTACAAGTAAAATAAATGATCAGTTCACTACTTTCATTGAATTTGGGCGTTTTATTAAATTTTATAGCGTTTGAAAAAAAATTAAAAAGTGCAGAAAGAAAATCGACAAAAACATTGGCAATAACATTGGAAATTTGTGACGAAAACAATTGGAAAAATAGTGACCAAAAAGTGACAAAAACATCGGCAAAAAGTGAATGATGAAATTGGGACACAGCTTGTGTGTGTTTAATTCTCATGTGTAGCAGCTTTTCAGGGACATTTTAGCACAACTGTTGTAGCATTTGCATCAAACGGCAAACACTTTTTTCATAATAGTACATTTTTGGATGTGATGAATAAGTGTGGCCCTGATCTCATCAGAGATGGCTTTCCTTCCTCTTCTTCCCTCCTCCTCCTCCTCGTTGTCGTCCCCTGTCTGTCCCTCCTCCTCCCCTTGCTCTCTCTGTGATATTCAAAGTCAGGCTCAAAACTCACCTTTTTTACATTGGCCTTCCCGGCATCTTAATTGTCCTATCCTGCTAGGTTTGTAATTGTTTTGTCTTTTGATGTCATTTTAGCCTAAATCACTGATTTGTAAGTGTGTTTTATTTTTATTTTATTACCCTGTGGCTAATGCGCTATGTACAGCACTTTGGTCGGCGCGAGCTGTTTTTAAATGTGCTATAGAAATAAACTTTACTTATTTACTCTCTGTCTATTGTTGGCATCCATTGTTCAAAACAGGTACTCTGACCTTTGACCTCTGTATAGGTCTATACTAAAGTAGTGATTGGTTAGTGTTCAGTCATGACATAATGTGTTTGTACATGTGAGGAGTGTGTGTGTGCCCTGGTAAATAAGTGTAGCATTTTGATTGGTTGTGTTTAGAAAAGGAACGCAAGTCACTTCCGGTTAGATTTTTGTGTCTTAGGTAGAGAATTGTGTGTAGTGTTTTGAAAAAAGTGTTTTATGCGATTGAAAACTGAGTGAAAGGCTGAGAAATAGCTTCTGGTTTTGGAGATTTGCTGTGTAATTTTGCACTTTGAGTGAGAGGTTTCAAAAACCGTGTGACATGAAAAGATTTTGTGTGTAAGCAGTTGAAAAAAACTGTAAAAGCCCTAGACACTTACTGTAAATAACTCGTCCTACTCATAACATAATCCTAAAATGTCTGCTGATAAGAATGATGGGCTCCCCTCACCCCACAGCATAATTTAGTCTCTTATAGGACCGTGTAGCTCCCTCCCCAGCTCTCCTCCCCCCCCCCCCCCACCTCCACCCCCAGCTTTTGCACTCCATGCCCACCCAGGTCTGTCCACAGAGGGGCTTCCACCCCAGTGGAAACAGGCTGGTCTGGTTACCCACCGTGGAGATGATGGATTGACGGCTCACTTACGGGAAAAGGCCGGGGCCTTCAGGTAAACAAGCGCAGAGCTGTATTAAATATGAAGGAGAGAAAGAAAACATGTTCTACCTTTTTGGCTAGAACGCAGGGGAAAAGGAGACAGGAATGTGGTTCAGGCTGGATGCATTAAAACCTGAAGCTGACATGCTGCATTAAAAAGAGCCCAAGTTCAGGAGTCTCACTTAGGCCAATTCTCATCTCCAGATAAAGTAAATGTGACTCGGGTTATTTGTGTCCTAATTGCTTTTCCAAATTAGC
>CM042334.1:19831965-19839465 GCA_023566125.1 Zingel zingel
ATTGTTACTGATACTGTCCTGTACTCACATGGTCACACTAGAAAGTAGCATGGCTTCGCAAAATGTTTGGTTCTAAAAACTTAGTGACAACTCGCAGAGTTAGTTGGTGAACTAGCGTTAGTGTAGCTGGCGAGCTAGCTAGTACAGCACTAGTCGGTAACAATAGTTCCCTGAAGCTATAGCTTTAGCTCAGGTTGCTAAGGGCCGACAAGTTCATGCACTTTATTTAAAAGTCAGTTCGAAAACACAGTTTACTCCAAAGCTAACCTGCTTGCCAGCTGTAACATGCTAGCACTAGTCGTCAATAGCTCTGCGAGCTTCTTTCAATTTTCTCTTCACTGGGCCGTTTACTCCGTCCTGGCATTTTGTTCTTGGAATCAAACATGCTCTATAACTAAAGCTGCGCCATTGGTATAAAATGGTATTCACTTTTTGTCTCCTAAGTAGACAGCCTTGTTTGGAAGTGTAGTGAACGTTGTGTGGATGGAAGACAACATTAGATACACAGCTAACAGCCATATTTATCATTACGGAAATTAGTTTGCCGTGGCGTTCGCAAACGTTTGTTGACGTTAGCTCAACAGCGTTGCCAAATCTTGCGAGAGTGTGTTGCTGAGACTGAGACAAAAAAATGCCATTTTAGTGTCAGCATGTTCGATAGATATGTGGCTTGTGAAAAATGGGAAATGAAAGGTCTCAAAGCTAACAAGCTTGGTAACTGCTTGGTAATTGTCAGTTAGCAAACTTATCAGTTTGGGTTGCTAACAGAACCATAACTTCATAGACTTCATTCAAAAGACTTGTTTTGAAAACACAGTTTATTCGAAAGCTTGTGAGCTAACCGCTAGCCAGCCGTGACATGCTAGCACTACTTTTCATCAGCTCCACAGGCTTCTTTCTATTTTCTCTGCAATAGGCATGTTAGTCCCCCTGGCATTTTGTTCTCTTTTTTTAACAATGGGAAACAAGTTCTCAGGGCTAACAAGCTTGCTAACTGCTTGGTAACTATAGTTAGCAAGCTTGTCAGCTCGGACACTAAGGGGACAATAACTTACACAGTGGATTCAAAAGACTTATTTGACTCCCGTCTCATAACTGTCTGCAAACCATTCCTCAGCTGGCATCCTCCATTTCGCCTTCTCTGTCCCTTCAAAAGTCAGCACTGTTGGCTTGCTATTGGTCAACGGTGATAATTTGCAAGAATTGACTTTGTACGCACAAGTAAATCCATGAGTCCATTAGAATTAATTTATTTTGACATAATATTTAGCTGGTCTAATGCTGGTGTGGACAGGTTTTAAGGCTAGGCCTATTTGGAGCAGTAGATATTGGAAGGAAGATTTGTCACATAAATAGTAAAAAAAACCTGAAACTGATAAGTAACAAATCATCAAAAACACGCAGCAGGACGTTTATGAACTTGACAGTGAATGTCATCAAAACAGGCGAGATGACTGCAGTGATGACCCTACTATTTTACGGCTTCACAGACTCATAACTCACCAGCTCTGAGGACATAGTGTGATGACTTCATTATGTTCGCTCCCATGGTGCTGCATTCCTACCTGTTGCCCTCTGACCTCCGACATGCTGTGTGGACGGTAGGCATGTGTCTCTGGGGCAGAGGAGACGCGCATATTCTGAGTTAAAACAAGCTGTAAAATATCAACACTGTCAAGATCGTTCTGGGATAACCGAGTGAGCAGAGGGTTAGGGTCGCTGGTTGTAGCTTTTACAGTTACGAGGTAGCAGAACCTCTTTTTACTCCTCCTCTTCTCCTTTGTCTCCTCATTAACCCCATCTATCATTTAACTGTCTGCTTCGATCTTATCCTCCGCTCGTCTCTTTTGGAATATTTCATTTTCATTTCCAGTTTCCATTTCCATTGCTCCAGCGGTTGGCCTGATCCTCTGCTCTTCTCTGGCTTTATTGGCTGATTTTATAGAAAAAATAATGCTTCTGCATGCTAACAACACATGTTCACGTCCACATCTGTTGTTGTCATGCAGCCCTGTGTATCCTCAGAGGCCACTGATGCCTGCACAAAAGATATGAGACGACAAGAACATTATGCATAATGAGATAATTATTTCCATTAAAGCCGATCATCTGGAGCTGCTTGATCGTTTAGTACAGCAACAAATAGAAGTCCTGTCTTTTGGCCTTGGACTATTGGGAATTCGCTTCTTGCTGAGAGTTACATGAGAAGATCCATACTACTCTCATGTTTGTGCGTTGAGTACAAAGCTGTAGCCAGGAGGCAATTAGCCTAGCACAAAGAATGAAAGCAGGGGTTAAACACCCTATCGGGGCTCTTTCCAAAGTTTCAAAATGTACCCACTGGTCAGGGGCGTAGCCATGATATCAGAAGTGAGGGGGACAGATTGTTCAGGAGGAGGATTTTTTTTTATTGAAAGCTCCTCTTCCATTTGTCTCTCCAAAGTAATCTCCATTCCAAGTAGCCAACATTTCATTTATGATTGACGGAAACACAGACATTTCCCCCAAAAAATTGACCGTTTACTGCCGCATCTTGCCCAATGGCAGACCTGCTAACATTTTAACTGGCCACACGGAGGTGGAGCATGCCAATGGAATGTGTGTCTAACTGCTTGTCAATCACTGCTCACGCACACACATTCGTTCTCCCTTGTAGGGGGAGGGGCTTACGAGACACTGGTGAAGTCTAGGTAATTCGCGATTGTCCCATGTTTCAAAGAAAAATCAACAAAAGTGCCTTTTTGGTTGATGACCTTCATCAAACTGCAATTAATATTGACTGAGTCCAATTTACTGTAAGCTTGTAGAGTGCAGTTACACTAAATGCAGTAGAGTAGAACTCTAAGAGAACCTCTCACCTGAACAATATTGAGAGGAAATTGTAATTTTTGAACTGCCCTACAGCAGTCCGGCCATATGTCTCTCATCTTCTGAAAGTATTTACCATTCACTTCCCCTCTGCCTGCCATCCCTCTGTGGGAGACGGAGGTGTTGATAGCCGAGAAATTATGGCTCTACTGATTCCGTCTTTTGGCAAACTCATCACATCAACCTCAGTCTTCAGCCTCAGGTGATGGAACTGCAGCCAGTCCATATGTTGGATTGAGTTCTACAAGCGTGAATTCACGGTAGAGATGCTCCGCAGCCATGAATACTTTAGCTGGTAGAGCTCTAATCGGGCCTTAAAAGTTAGGCCCGACAAGGCCCGATCCCGTCAGAATTCGGCCAGAGCCCGACAAGTACATTTTGATTGACAGCTTTTTAAAAGCCCAAACCCATGTGGCCGGGTTTGGCTCAGTGGGTAGAGCAGGCGCACATATACTTGGAGGTTTATGCCTTGACGCAGAGGTCCAGGGTGCATATCCGACCTGTGACGATTTCCTGCATGTCCTCTCCCTATCTCACCTAGCTGTCCTATCAAATAAAGGCGGAAAAGCCCCAAAAAAAAGCTCCAACCCGTTTACAGCCCGACAAATGTCGCACGCACACAGCTCTTTTGCCTTTTGTCAAGAATGAGTCATTTCATTTTTTTTTTTTTAACATCATTTATTCATGACTAACATCGGCTCTAGGCCACTTGGAAGTTGGAACAAAGAAATAAAATAAGTCCTCCAGAGGCCAGCCTCCGCTTCAGCTCCTCAGCATCAATTTTCGCGCTAATCGAAGCCCATCACCTGACCGCTCATTTACCGCGCGACCCGGAGCGCAAGCCCGAGCCCGGCCCGAGCCCGTGTAAAATGATAGAAATGAAGACAAAGATCTTCAGCTCTATACTGCAGCTACAGTAACACTACAGAAACAGCGCGGTCCGTATGGCTGGAGAACAGCGGTCAGTCCAGCCTGCACTCTGAGATTGATCAGTTGTGACTACAGATGAAGCCACCTAAACCTCTCTCTCTCTCCCATATCTGCTTTCCTGACTCCAGCCAAGTGTCTCCATCACCGCCTGTCCAGACAGACAAAAGCTATTCAGGTATCCCTTGTTTGATTTGGGTCAGAGCCGCCCGTAACTAATACCTGTAAGCCCTATAATATGGTAATTTGTAGCGGCTGGGGTAAGGAACGTGGATTTATCAATAACGGGGCTAAGCGGGCTCATATTGAGCCTAGTTTTGGGTTTTTTTGGAGGGAGGCGAGGGGTCCACTGAGGGGTTAGGTGAAACAGAGGTTATTCAATAAGGGGCTGGTTGTTATTCCAAAAAGGAACCAGGGGAACTTATAGGCTGTCAGTGAGCAGGCACTGACAGCCTCGTAGACTGACACTCCGTGTCTCTCCCGTGGGAGAAATGGGTAGATGACACGCATGTGCATTTCATACATGTGTATATGAACACATAGATATTCAGTCAAGCACATGGGGGTTTATGAAAGTCCCCTTTCAAATGAGTTTTATCTTGTATAATTTTCGCTGGAACTGTCGTACAAATGTTTTTTTACAGAGTTACTGTGAAAGACTGAGATCCTTTTAAGGATGCAGATTCCTTTTTACCTGATTTTCACCCAGGTTTAATGTCTCAAAGTCTCCAAAAAGTTGAGTTTTGTGCTCCAAGAAAACATGTTTTCCACGGTTTATCATAAACATGCTTCTCTTGGGACGAACACAGCCCAGCAGATGCTGCCAGTGATAAAAAAAGAAGACATTTCTAACCAGAAAACTGAACAATTTTTTTTGCAAATGAGCTGCTGATTATGCACCAAAGTCTCTAAGAAGTGAATATAAAGATGTGTTTTAAAATCCGATTTTGACCTCGACTTTTGTGGCATTATGTATTCTTCTGGGCCGTTCTTTATAGATATATCATGTTGGATTCAGCATCAACACAATCCAGTGTTCACATTAGTGTGATCCTTCACATCAAAATAAAAATGTAATTATTTAACATTTAAAAATAGTGGCTTCAAAATCATTTTGACTCACTATGTAACTTTGGCGAGCGGATCCGATCTTCCAGGAGAAGTGGTGTTAATGCTTTTATTTCGGTGAAAGTGGATCATATTTTCTGGAAAAAAATATTTTCTGGTTTTCCCTCTGATGTCTTCCGGCTGCTCTGCCTCGACTCCGGGTGATTTACAGAGTTTTTGACCACGAGTAATTTAATCCAAACAATTGCACGTGTAGAAAATAAAATAAAAATGTAATTAATTTAATCATTAGTGTGAACATTTTTGAAAATGGGTCCAATTTGACCCGAGGACAACAGGAGGGTTAAACAAATTGAATTTAAAATGTGCAATCATTACATTAGCTGAGCTGTGAACATAGTAGGGAACACATTTCCGTGATTTTTACGGTAAATACTGTGTATAGACTTTCCAGTAAACCTTATGTGAATACTTCATTTTTATGTTGACACCTGGGTCCTCTGTTTTGGAAAGAGTCTAGTTTACTAACGTTCAAACACTTCGTTCTTTTAATCATTTAGTTTTTTTGTTCATGGATAATACCCCAAATTGCATAGAAGGATATTATCAACATTACTGTATCATATTCAGTCTTCCCTGTTCTCTTTTAATGCTGGATACAATACAGTGATGGCTACTGTTAATCAAGGTGTGTGCATGAAGAGCAGTTGCAGCCCTGCTATTTACTAAACAAATAAATTCCCATATCATATATATATATATATATATATATATATATATATATATATATATATATATATATATATATATATATATATATATATACACACACTGTATATGTATCTATTTTAATTAGGAATTGAAAAAAAAAAGCTGTACTTATATCACAAACACTGAGGACTTTCAACTAATAACTAAAATATAATTCCTTGTGTCTTAGTTGCCCAAAAGAAAACTTTTAGCCAACAGTTCCTAATGCAGAAGAGGGAAAAGTGTGCTGCCAACATGAAGAGAGAAAAGTGGAATGTCTACCATTTCCAACTGCGCACAAACACTCAAGAAGCAAACGCATGCACACACGCTGACGTAAGGGTAAACAAAAGGAATTTATTAAGTCTCCTACCCACTGTCTTTGCATCATACCTGGGTCCTGAGCCAGGGAAGTTCTCTATAATGAGCTGCAGAGATGAAAGCAGCTCTCCAGGCAGCAGGAGGCAGACTTCTTTACACTGTGAAGTGTTTTTGGCCCCACATTATCTTCTTTCCAATCTCCACGGACAAAACAGGAGCAGACCTGGCAGATGGTTGTGATAAGATAAAAACCACATCCACTGGGAATGAATGCAGTAGCACACTGTAGGATTTCTGGGGCTGTTCTCCAGGGCAAACTTTTCTTGGTTTTGCACTGCAGTTAAGTTAGATTTTTGGGTGCAGTCATTCATTTGCTTATCTTAAAGTTCCCATATCATGCTCATGTTCAGGTTCATACTTGCATTTTGGGTTACTACTAGAAGATGTTAACATGCTTCAATATTCAGAAAACACATTCTTTTTCTCATACTCTCTGTCTAAATATACCTGTATACACCCTTTGTCTGAAACACTCCGTCGCTGTCTTTACGGGTCTCCCCCATCTGAGTCTCTGCACTGTCATAGATCTTAACAGTGAGGTTCCGGAATTAAAAAATCCCATTCATTTTTTCTGTAAGGATTTAGATTATTATCCATTATGCCTAAACTATCCAAGGTAGACTTAACTCCCGAGCTACGAGATTGTGAAACGAAGGTTAATGCCCCTGTAGAAGCCAAAAGTCCACACGATATCAACCTAGTTTTAAGAAAATCATGTTTTATTTGCCATGTCATGGTGAAGTGCTACACTAACCACAATCCTAAGTGTAACAGCGACGTCTCTGATTGGTGGAGCTCGCTCATACCATGGAAATGTTTACCGCACCCGCGAACGGCTCTAGCAAGCTGCTACCATTGAAGTCTGTGATAGTTTCTGTACACAGTCTTGTACCGTTGCCTTTTTTTTTGCCCGTTTTCTAAATGTTCTTTTGCAATGAATCAAATGTTTAACAGGCGTGATTCATCTTCGAGCTGGTTGGCTTGGTTCCAGGCTTAAAACTCTCTTATATAGTTTGTAATTGAAACGCCCATGGAGATATTGAATTGGGAAAAGCACTTCCGGAACCAGAGCTGTTCAAAAAGTAGACGGTCACTGTTGAGCTCTATTGCTGTCGGGGAATGACTATAACGGCACTGTAGCGTCACTTTCTACCAATATATATATATATATATATATATATATATACAGTGAGGAAAATAAGTATTTGAACACCCTGCTATTTTGCAGGTTCTCCCACTTGGAAATCATGGAGGGGTCTGAAATTGTCATCGTAGGTGCATGTCCACTGTGAGAGACATAATCTAAAAAAAAAAAATCCAGAAATCACAATGTATGATTTTTTAACTATTTATTTGTATGATACAGCTGCAAATAAGTATTTGAACACCTGAGAAAATCAATGTTAATATTTGGTAGAGTAGCCTTTGTTTGCAATTACAGAGGTCAAACGTTTCCTGTAGTTTTTCACCAGGTTTGCACACACTGCAGGAGGGAGTTTGGCCCAC